>CM076575.1:259841061-259968933 GCA_034641835.2 Pinus albicaulis | reverse complement strand
TGCGGACAAGACGGACCTCCCAAGTGTCCTACGAACAGCTAGCAACAAACGAACAAATAAAACTATCTTTCTCTAGATATATTACGATTCATAATTAATTGCTATAAAGGCTTAATGATCTTTCCTTTGATCCAACACTTGTTTGTAGTAGTAGTCCTTCAGTCGCCCGGAAGAGTTGCCTTTGAAGATCTGCAATCACAAACAAACAAACATCAAATAGCACCTGCATAACATATATTCATAAATCATATCTATTATGGTGATCAAGGAATCCATAAAATAAACCAATCAATTGACAGCTTATTGAGAAAAACAGACTTATTTGTATTAACTTAAATAAAGAAGAGCCTTACAATCGTGTTTTCCTTGATGTCATACTGGCCTTCCTGGGGTCCGGAATAGGCGTTTCCTTTACTTTGACCAGCCTTGCACTCTTCCAACCGAGATACATACAGGTATGTAATCTTTCCCACATGAAATCTCAGCTAAAAGGGTCTAAGTTTATGTTAGTGTCTTGTGATTTGGCTGATTGGCAAGCCAAATGACAGTGTAACATCAAACCAATATTTGGAGCGCAAGGACCTAGCGTTCCTGGACTCAGAGAGGGCTCTCTCTATTTGTGTAAGGGATATCTGTGTGTTTGCTTATTGTGTTCTGATTTTAGGCTAGTTATGAAGTAGGTTTTTTTAGTTTTGGTTTTTTGGTTGTGAGGGATGAAACTGATCAAAGATATAAGATAGGTAAAAAGATATCAGATCAACTGGGCTATGGGGTCGAAGAGGTCAAGAAAGCTATCAGATGGTGATACAAGGTTGTTGAAGGGCCGATTTGATTCGAGGTAAAATGGATCTTTGGGAAAAATGGAGTAAGATGGACATCAAGTTTGTGCATAACAAAGGATTCCAAGCATAACTAGTTTAATAGCTGACATAAACATGGTAGGGCAAACCATTAATCATGAGAAATGCAACTATAAGCTAATCAATACATAGAAATAAACATTCAAGCCATGCATAGAGATATATAACTCTCTGACTTTGGGAAATGGCTATCAGACTTTGGGAAATACACTTAAGACAGACAAAAAACTCAAATCACTATGCCGGAATGCCTAAACACAGTACTTCAAGTTATTGGGCACTTTGAAAACAAGATTGCATAGTCTTAGGCAAAGGGCAAGATCAGAACAAGACCTCCTTGGTTCAACAAATGACAATCTAATCAGTCAAAAGGAAATTTCATGGATGGAGCTATGGCTAGCCATGAGTAAGTAGGGCATACCGTAAATCATACTTAGCATGCATAAGACCATGAATGAAACAAGGAACAATATCCTTAAGTTATTAAAGAGAAATCAAGAATTCTTTAATGTGACTAAGAATGAAGAAAACATGGAAGCTATGAAAAAACAGGAAATTTGAGGTGCCTCCAAGGGCATGTCTCATTTTTTTTCTCTACTGTCCTATAGCAAGCAAGAACATGGATTTATGAATGAAAACTAGGAAACAAAACAAAGAGAGAGACACTATACCATTCTACCAAGTCATGGAATCCAACAACAATCCCCTTTCATCATCCAAGAAAATCCAAGAGACTATCCAAAAGCATGAGACAAGTATTTCTTCCAAAGCTTAAATGACCATATATTGCTTCTATTCATCAAGTTCAGCCTTGTTTACAATGAAAGCCTTTGGAATATATAGGCCCAAGTGAGGAAAACCTCTTAGTTCAATTTGCAATCTCATTGGCCTATCCCAAATATCACACAAAACTTTGACGAACTGAAATCTAGATGCTCTCGTGAAGAGCAGTGGCTTTGAACCAAATCTTGACTTTTCCTTGCAAAGAAAGAGCAAAAAGCCTAATACTGACATCCTCTTCATCAACTTCAAAAAGGTCAAGAAAAGACTCAAAATTCAGAACATGTCTCTTAGCAGTGATGTTGTCGCGTTCACCATCAAATCTTGGTAGATATAGGTCATGATTTTTAGGGAAAGCATGGGATATAGGAGGTAAAATCAGAGGCTTGTACCGATCTGGAATTTTACAAGGTATAGGGGTATGTTCAGTCTTGGTCTCTTGAGGTTCATCAGTTTGAAGATGGTCATCGCAAGATTCGGAAGAAAGGTCTTGATCAAGCTCAAAAGCATGCAAATCTTTGGTATTCACAATCTTCAAAGGGAAGGAATCAAATGTAGGGCAAGGATCTTTTCTCAAATACAATATACTTCAGCTCTTTTAATATCTTCAGTGAGAAGAAATAATTTATGAAAAAGAACTTGGATGTGAATTATAACCACCGATCTTTCCACATTGTCCTTTCATGTCTCGCCGATCGTTCATCTCACCAAAGAGTCCTTGGATTTGTAATTTGATCTCTGAATCGATTGGAGTCGTTTGTGTAATGATTTCACTTTATGTGTCTGGGAATGTTGTCCATTATGATATATGTATCCGAACTTATTTGAACATTTGACATTTTCAGGAACAGATTGTCAGCTTCATAAATAGACCTAGATAGACCAAGAAGATTCATCTACTTTCTTATGCAAAGCAGACAGTCACACACTCCCAATTTGTCAGTGTTCGTTCCAGTTTGCAGCAAACAAAAACTTTTCCCGCATGGTCTTGTACACTATGTTATAGCCTAAATCTACCTCAGGTTGAAGGAAGGCAGAGTCTAGGGTAATATCAAACCACGCTTAATCTGGTAGCTAGCCCTACCAGATCAGGAGAGGGCTCTCTCCGGGTCAATCTCAACAAAAATAATCAGTGAGGCTTGAGATGACTTGAAATAAAGGCTGATTTTAGGCTAGGTATATAAGTAAAAGAGTTTGATTTTGATTTTGAAGGTGTTTGTTGGATCAAAGGGAAGGGCAGATTTTGGGTCCGGGAAATGATCAGTTTTGCAGAGAGCTGAATGGGGCAAGAAAGACAATTGTTTTGACGCTTCAAATTTGAATGAAATGGATAGATCAGACCGGTGAGGAGTTGAAGAGGGCAAGAGGCATTCAAGAATCCTCTTCAAACAGATGAAAACATGGAAAATTAAACAAAACTCAAGGCAGAGCAAAGCAATCTAATGAATTCCACCTTTATAACTTGTTTGTTTAATTTGAGAAGAAAGGAGAAGGAAAATGATACACATAAAACATCAGTGAACTTACAATCACAGATAGAAATACACCATCAAAACATGGAGCCACATGGATCCCAAAGCGTGCTGCAAACCCTGGTCTATTCCTTTGCCAAAATGCAGCGATGAAATGTACAATGAAGCTCAAAGCAATCCCAAGTGTCCAACCTATGCTAATGACTAAAAAATTACAAGATATAGACCACACTAACTCATCCCCAGCATCTAGGGGTCGAGCTCACAAGTTTAGGAGCTGTTTCAACAAGATCTAAACTAAGAACTGGAAAATAGGCAATGGAACAACTTGCCTCTATAAGATAAGAAACTAATTCATTCAGTTACAATTCACTTTTTGGTGAATGAATCTACTTACATGAGTGAAAATTTGTCAAAATTACATCAAAAACCATGAAATTACATCAAGTTACATCAAGAGCTTTACATTTGGAGATAAAAAGTCAAACTGGCCAAAACTAGGCGAAAAACTGAGTTACTGAGTGAAAACTAGGCCAAAATTCCCAATGCGCCGCGCCTGAAATCTCTATGCGTTGCGCCACTTTGGAGCTGATTTTGAGGGCCTTCTCGGAGTCCAAATTGAGTGCAGGATAGCTCGTTGGAAAGCTCTGCCTGTCTACTTTCCAACCCAAGTGGAATTTCTGAATTTGGTTGCCATTTGCCCCTCCAAAAATGAGTTTTCCCAACACTGCTTTCTGTGTGTCCAAAAGAGGGCAGAAAGGTCATTTTTAGGGTGTTTTTGACCCTTCAAGCAACCCAAAACTTGTCAAAATCTTTAGGTAATGGGTCGGCATGCATAAATTTTGATGACAAATCCAGAAATACAAATTTTTACCCAAGAGGAGCTCCCAATCGTAAGCACGCGCCAAGTGGCGCTACGCGTCGGGCAGGAAAATCTGTGTTAAGGCCAAAAAAATTCAAAATTGACAAAATGTGTCCCAAATTTCTTGAAATTTGGGCTGAGTGTCCTCCATCATGCACTATGCTGAGCCAAAGAATCTTTAGCCATAATTTGGAGTCTATCATGCCTTTGCGACGTTTTAATGCCCTCTTTAACTTTGCCTTTAGGATCTTGATTCGGGCCTTGCAAACATGATTCCTTGCCCAATAATGATTCTTCATGTGCCTGAGCACGTTCTTTTCCTTGTTGGCCTTCTCCAACAACTTCTCCAGATGAATATTGACCCTCTCAAGCCAAGTCTCTCGATCAGCCTCAATCTCTCGCTCAAATGTGGTTAATTTGATTTTCCTCCTCTTGGTAGCTTGTCGGTTTTGCCTTCATGTTTTTGAGTGCCATAGATGCGTGGGACTAATGAGGGGAGGATTTGATGCTAGCTGTAGGATTTTAGGATATGAAAGGGTTTAGGGGATGATATCTAGGGTTTGGGATGGAAATTAGGGTTTGGGGATATTTAACTAGGATTTGGGATGGTGGGATTAGGGATTTAGGGTTAGTTGATTAGGGATATGGGAAATGTGGAATGGGTAGATGAGAATGTAAAGAGAGGGAAAAAATGATTGAGGGAATGAAGGAGTGAGGGAGTGAGAAATGGCTAGGAGTGGAATTAGCAGCAAGAAATACAACTCATAAACCCTATGCAATTGTTTTTTGACAAAAAATGCAAGGAGGTAGGGTTTTAATTTTTATCCATTAAATCACCATAAGCACCATGAGAAATTCATTCATTGGTCATGGAGGGATGTTAACTTACTTGGGAAATGAATAATTTAGCAATTTGAGAGTCTTTGGAGGAAAATTTGAATGGATTTCAGGCTTTTTAGCCCAATGCGCCGTGCCAGCTCAATGCGTCGCGCCAGTTCATTTTTTACACTGTAGAGGGCTGCCCAATGCGTAGCGCCTTTTTGCAGGAGGCTTTTGGAGACCTTCCCGATGTCCAAATTGGGCGCAGGATAGCTCGTTGGAAAGCTTATTGAGTCTACTTTCCAACCCAACTGGAATTTTTCAATTTGGAGTTCATTTGCCTTGTCAAAAATCAAATCTCTCAAGACTGGTCAAAATGTGCAAAATGAGGCTGCCTCAAGGCAGAGTGCTGTTGCAGTCAATTTTTGAAGGTCTTCCTCAACTCCAAATTGAGCTCATGATAGCTCATTGGAAAGATATTTGTGTCTAGTTATCATTTGAATCATCAAGCAAGTCATTTGGCCAACCAAGCTAGGAGAAATCTTGATTTTCCCAAGGTCACTTCAGAGGTGCATCAATTCTCCTGAGGTGACTGTATCTTTGACGTTTCTCTAAAACCATGACACCTGTGTAAAAAGTGAAGTAGGTTTTTCTTCCTTGGCCTATTATGGACAAAAACCTCTCTTAGTTTTCCCAAATTCATCTTTTCTTGCTCAAAAACATCATTGGAGTAAAACCTATCCCGATGTGTGGAACAAGGGATTTGTCGAAATGAAGCGAAATGAAGGGGATAAGGGGCTTCTAAATTCTTGAGGAAATTTTGGGAAGTAGGGAGGGATGTTAGGAAGTAGGGGAAAGTGGAATTTCAGAGATTGAGTGAGGGGAAGGGGTCCAAAAGGGAAAAACACAGGCCTTGCCTAGAAAATTGCCAAGTTGTAGCAAGAAACTAGGGTTTGTGCGAAAATGAGGAATTTGGGAGATCTCAGTGATGGGAAGTGTTTAATAAGGTACATTAAGGATAGGGGAAGGTGTATGAACATCAGGATACAAGTTTTGCTGATGATTTGACTATCCAAGAGAAATTACCTTCAAAACCCTAGGAGAGGGAAATGAACCTTACCTAGGCACAACTGAAGCATGAACAAAGTGTAAAATGATCCATTGGAACCTGACATGATGATGACAACCCTCTGAATAATGGTGCACTCAGCTGAATGGTGACATGGACCGACATTTGGACAACTTTGACAAGAGTGAAAACAAACCCTAGACCTAATACCTAGTGACCAAATTTTACTTGAAGACTCACTGAAATGACAAAATTTGACCTTGACACCTTAAAATCACCTTGTAAGAGCATGTTTGATCACTGGAGGAAGGCTGCAAAGACTGACACTAACATTGGCTCCAATGGGGATGGTAGCTCCTTGGAGGTGCCAAGAACTACAGATCTTTGGAAAGCAGACAGTGCCTTTGTCCATTGGGCAATGGAATAAAAAACTCAAGCTGAAATGCATGACTGAAAATTGATGACTTGACGACACAAATTGACTCTCACTCAACTAAAAACTGACTCGATACTTAAACACAACCGACAAACTGGAAAATATGCTCAATATGAAGCTTATTCAATACAACCTACTCTAGTTGTTCCATTCATCACCTAATCAAGTGAAATGAAACAACCAATGCAACCAAGTAAGTATTCCAACTGTTGTTTGAATTCTCCGCAAGTGCTCGTTTATCAACAAGAGAGAACTACTGAAAGGCAACTCCCATGAAAACTTGTGAACTGATCCGTTGAATACTATGGATTCTCTATCCGCCTCCAAAAACACTGCATAAAGATCTTGAAGTTCATGCACACTGGGAATTAGCTCATCCAATGGATTACTTTTCCTCTCCTCATACCACGAATGCAAACTTTGATCTTAGCTTTGTGACGAGACTCCTGCTAAAAATGACAAAGAGACCGACTGTCGGATCAAGTTTATATCAGCACACGTTTCAAGCTTACATATAGTCAATGGAGAAGGACTTTGACTGCAGACATCATCCAACACATCAACTATTGGATCATGAAAAACTTGAAAAGACTGAAAAGACTGCTGCAACCCATTTTCTATTGGTTCTGATGAGATTACATGATTTCCTACGGGCTGCTCATTTAAAGATTTACTATGCAATTTATCCTTCAAAAACTGAAATGATTCAAAACAGAAAGGTACGGAATCATCTTGCATCATTTGATCATATGTGCTAGCTTCCAAGTCCTCATCTGCAACTTGACAATCAATGGCATTCGGGGGCTGCAAATCTAGATATGAGAAGTCTTGAACAAGGTTTTTATTGCCCTCAAGATGGTTCAAATCAAGACTTGTTGACAGTTGATTTCTGATTGCATGGAAGTTGTCTCTGATGAATTGAAACGAGTCAAAACAAAAAGGCAAAGATCCTTCACTTACTTCAAAATTTGCTGCACTTTCCTCATCACTGTCATCGCTGATATGCATCGGTTGATCACTGTATTCGAGCTGCTGAAAATGAACTTCCTCCTTCCAGAAACTAGCTGCTGATTTGTCTGCAAGATTAGCTTCTGTTTGGAGAACATAATCATCATCATACTGATCAAACTGAGGCAAATCATCGGTATAAAACACATCATCAAGCATACATGTCATATCAACATATCTCTCTTCTCCAAGATGATCTACAAAATAATCATTATCAGATCTATGACAACTGAGATAAGAAACAAAATGTTTTGGATCAGCAACTTGTTCTTCTTCAATCAGCGAGCCATGGGCTTGAACATTATACTCATTCCTTGTGGTGATCTTTTGCATCATCTCTTCCACTGCACTTACCAACATGTCAAGCTTTACCTCTAGAGATGTCGATTCCTTCGGGTCTATGCTTTTCATCTCTTCTTCCTTCAACCTTGCCCTTCGAATCCGCAAATGAGCCTCTACATCTACTGCATTGTTCTGCATCTCTTCAAGTGTTGCAAGATTCCTTTCTCTCAACTGAAACTCCATTTCCGGATCAAAGGCACCCGGGTAGTGCAAGAGAACAGATCCAGGAGGAGGTCTTATATCAACTGGCATCGTAAAATATACTTTGTTAAATCTGGCAGAAAATTGTTGTACTGTCTCCCCTGGCAGTCTTTTCAGCTATACTCTTCTATAATCAAGAAAGGGTTCTGTCTGACCACCCACCTGTCGAGGAAAATCTCGACGTAACGCCGGAAATCTCGAGATGCTTGTACTGCAGGCTTTGAACCAACTTCTCGACTTTGCCTTGAAAAGAGCATAAAAAGCCGAATACCGACATCCTCTTCATCAACTTCAAAAAGGTCTAAGAAAAAGACTCAAAATTTAGAACATGTCTCTCAGCAGTGATTTTGTCACGTTCACCGTCAAATCTTGGTAGATATAGGTCATGATTTTTAGGGAAAGCATGGGATATAGGAGGTAAAATCAGAGGCTTGTATTGATATGGAACTTTACAAGGTATAGGGGTATGTATAGAAGGTATATAATCAGTCTTGGTCTCTTGAGGTTCATCAGTTTGAAGATGGTCATCACAAGATTCGGAAGAAAGGTCTTGATCAAGCTCAAAAGCATGAAAATCTTTGGAATCCACAATCTTCAAAGGGAAGGAATCAAATGTAGGCTGAGGATATTTTCTGAAATACAATATACTTTGCAAAGCCTTCTTGACATTCTCAGGAAAAGAGAAGAAATAATTTATGACAATGAACAAAATGTCTTGGATGAAATTCCAACTTGAATACTTGATCTTTCCATATTGTCCTTTCATGTTTCTGCTGGTCAAGTTCATCCTCCAGTGGAGTCCTTGGATCTAATCTCGAAACTGATTTAGAGTAGCTAGGTGAATGATTTCAGCCTTGCGGTGTCTGATCGTTGTCCACCATCAACAATCAGATCTGAACTTGATTATATCTTACTGAGGAAACCAGATGTTCAGTTCATAAAGTAGACCGGAGATTGACTGAAGCAGCGTTCATCTACTTTTGCTAATGCAAAGCAAGAGCGTTTTAAAGGCTACCTGGCTAACTTCAGGCTCCGTCTGTAGTTTATAAAGCAAACAACAAACTTTCTCTTCCCCAGTATGGTCGCCACTATGTTATTTCCTAAATCTACCTCAGGCTGAAGGAAGGCAGAGTTCAAGGTAACATCAAACCACGCTTAATCCGCAGCTAGCCCTACTTAGATCAGAGAGGGCTCTCTCCTGTCAACGCAAGAAAATAATCACGAGGTTGAGATGACTTGAAATAAGGCTGATTTTAGAAGCATAGGAGTATAAAAGGGAGTCAGATTTTGGATTTTGAAGGTGTCGATGGATCAAAGTGAAGGCGATTTTGGTCCGGGAAATGACTGGGTTTTCAGAGAGAGCCAATGGGAAAGAAAGGCAATTGTTTTGACGCTTCAAATTTGAAATGAATGGATAGTTCAGACCGGTGAGGAGCTGAAGAGGGCAAGAAGCTTTCAAGAATCCTCTTCAAACAGATGAAAACATGGAAAATTAAACAAAACTCAAGGCAGAGCAAAGCAATCTAATGAATTCCACCTTTATCACTTATTTGTTTAATTTGAGAAGAAAGGAGAAGGGAAATGATACACATAAAACATCAGTGAACTTACAATCACAGAGAGAAACACACCATAAAAACATAGAGCCACATGGATCCCAAAGAGTGATGCAAACCCTGGTCTATTCCTTTGCCAAAATGCAGAGATGAAATGTACAATGAAGCTCTAAGCAATCCCAAGTGTCCAACCTATGCTAATGACTGAAGAACTACAAGATATAGACCACACTAACTCATCCCCAGCCTCTAGGGGTTGAGCTCACAATTTTAGGAGCTGTTTCAACAAGTTATAAACTAAGAACTGGAAAATAGGCAGTGGAACAGCTTGCCTCTATAAGATAGGAAACTGATTCATTCAGTTACATTTCACTTTTTGGTGAATGAATCTACTTTAAGAAGAGAAAATTTGTCAAAATTATGCATCAAAACTTATGAAATTACATCAAGTTGGCATCAAGAGCTTTGTTACTGGAGACAAAAAGTCAAACTCGCCAAAACTAGGCGGTAAAAAACCTAGCGCATCGAGTGAAATCAGCTGTGGAATTCTCAATGCGCCCGCGTCTCGAAATTCCCTATGCGCCACGCCACTTTGAGCCGGAGCTTTGAGGCTCTTTCCGAGTCCAAATTGAGTGTGTGATAGCCTGGAAAGCTCACGTCTACTTTCCAACTCATGGAATTTCTGAATTTGTTACTCGTTCCCAAAAAATGAGTTTTCCCAACACTGCCTTCTGCAAATCCAAAAGAGGGCAGAAAGGTCATTTTTAGGGTGTTTTTGACCCTTCAGGCAACCCAAAACTTGTCAAAATCTTTAGGTAATGGGTAGGCATGCATAACTTTTCATGACAAATCCAGAAATACAAAGTTTTCTTCAAGAGGAGCTTCCAATTATAAGCGCGCGCCAAGTGGCGCTACGCATCGGGCAAAAAAATATGTGTTAAGGCCAAAAAAATCAAAATTGACAAAAAGTTTCCCAAATTTCTTGAAATTTGGGCTTAATGTCCACCATCAAGCGCTATGCTGAGCCAAAGAAGCTTTGGCCAAAATTTGGAGTCTATCGTGCGTTTTGCGACGCTTTAATGCCTTCTTTAACTTTGCCTTCAGGATCTTGATTCGCGCCTTACAAACATGATTCCTCGCCGAATAATGATTCTTCATGTGCCTGAGCATGTTCTTTTCCTTGTTGGCCTTCTCCAACAGCTTCTCCAAATGAATATTGACCCCCTCAAGCCAAGTCTCTCGATCAGCCTCAATCTCTCGCTCAAATGTGGTCAATTTGATTTTCCTCCTCTTGGCAGCTTGCCGGTTTTGCCTTCATGTTTTTGAGCGCCACGGATAAGTGGGACTGATGAGGGGAGGATTTGATGCTAGCTGTAGGATTTTAGGGAATGAAAGGGTTTAGGGGATGACATCTAGGGTTTGGGATGGCAATTAGTGTTTTGGGGATATTTGACTAGGGTTTGGGATAGTGGGATTAGGGATTTAGGGTTAGTTGATTAGGGATATGGGAAATGTGGAATGGGTAGATGAGAATGTAAAGAAAGGGAGAAAATGATTGAGGGAATGAAAGAGTGAGGGAGTGATGGCATAATAACCAAACTCTAAACCCTAAGGAAACAATTCTTGAGCAAGAAAATAGGGTTTGAATTTTCTTCACCTATTGAAACACCATAAACACTGATGGAAACTCATACCTTGGAAATATGGAGATGTTAAATTAGTTGGGAAATGAATAATTTAGAAATTTGAGAGCTTTGGTGGAATATTTGAATGGATTTCAGGCTTTTTTTCCCAATGCGCCGCGCCATCTCTATGTGCCGCGCCAGTTCATTTTTTACACTGCAGAGGGCTGCCCAATGCGCTGCGCCATCTCTATGCGCCGTGCCATTTTGCATGAGGCTTTTGGAGCCTTCATGATGTCAAAATTGGGTGTTGGATAGCTCTTTGGAAATATTACTGAGTCTACTTTCCAACCCAACTAGAATTTTTCAATTTGGAGTTCATTTGCCTTGTGAAAAATCAAATCTCCCAAGACTGTTCAAAATGTGCAAAATGAGGCTGCCTCAAGGCAGAGTACTGTTGGAGTCAACTTTTGAAGGTCTTCCTCAACTCCAAATTTAGCTCATGATAGCTCATTGGAAAGATATTTGTGTCTAGTTATCATTTGAATCATCAATAAAGCATTTGGCCAACAAAGCTAGGCGAAATCTTGATTTTCCCAAGGTCACTTTAGAGGTGCATCAATTCTTCTGAGGCGACTGTATTTTTGACATTTCTCTAAAACCATGACACTTGTGTAAAACGTGAAGGAGGTTTTCATTCCTTGGCCTGTTGTGGACCAAAACCTCTCTTATTTTTCTAAAATTCATCTTTTATTGCTCAGAAACATCATTGAAGTGAAACATATCCCGATGTGTGGAACAAGGGATTTGTCGAAATGAAGCGAAATGAAGGGGATAAGGGATTTCTAAATTCTTGAGAAAATTTTTGGAAGCAGGGAGGGATGTTAGGAAGTAGGGGAAAGTGTAATATCAGAAATTTAGTGAGGAAAAAGGATCCAAAAGGGAAAAACACAGGCCTAGCCTAGAAAATTGCCAAGTTGTAGCAAGAAACTAGGGTTTGTGCAAAAATGAGGAATTTGGGGGATCTCAGTGATGGGAAGTGTTTAATAAGGTAAATTAAGGATAGGGGAAGGTGTATGAACATCAAGATACAAGTTTTGCTGATGATTTGACCATCCAAGAGAAATTACCTTCAAAACCCTAGGAGAGGGAAATGAACCTTACCTAGGCACAACTGAAGCATGAACAAGGTGTAAAATGACCCATTGGAACCTGACATGATGATGGTAAACCTTTGAATGATGGTACACTCAGCTGAATGGTGACATGGACCGACATTTGGACAACTTTGACAAGAGTGAAAACAAACCCTAGACCTAATACCTAGTGACCAAATTTTACTTGAAGATTGTTAAACACCATGTTGAAGCACACACATGGTGTATGAGGAAGATAAACACACACACAAAGACTCAACGCACAATGAAGGATAAGCATGTAGCTTTCTTATTTTCCATTATACAAAGATGTACATTTATAGTACAATGGTGTGACTCTTGGTTTCATATTCCAAGGTCACTTGGACTCCATTGTGACTTTTCGCATTCCACACCTACCCATGTAGGATTAGGTGTTCCAACATCCCCCCTTAATCCGAAGGGGTATATGTGAGTCCAAGAAAAGAGTTGTAATACAAATCTGCAAAGTATACATGGCAGCACTTGGGCTGAATCAACTCTCTGAAATGTTGGAAAAAAGAGGTGGTTTTAGGATGACCACAAACAATGGAACGCAAAACTTGTTGCAGTTCCCGGAACTCTTCCAAAACTGGCAAGAAGCTGAAGGCTTCTGCTAGAGGAATTGTCCCTCATAAAAAAGGGAGACCTTCAACCTAAAAGAAGGGAGGTCTATGACCTGTGGTGGTTTTAGGTTGTCCACCAACCAAAGATGATGATTTTAGGTTATCCACCAACCGAAAGTATGCTCATGGGCATCTGTATCTCTGACTACATCTCTGAATCCGGAATGGCGAATTGTGGCTCAGGCTCGCTTGAACTGTTGGCTACAACTCTGAACATGGAATGAGAGATTGTGGCTCAGGCTCGCTTGATCTTTCGTCAAAGCTTGTACATGACCACCATTTTCCCCCCTGTCAGGGACAAGGTGAGATGATGGCGAAAACTCAACTGCAAGTTTGTTCAATATGCGTGAACAAGTTCTAACATGTGTTGTAAACATCTTCTTGGCTATTGATGCCCATTGCCAAGAAGCGATCCATCCAAGATGAATCTTGGTTCTTGTAGGAGGCTTGTGTCTGAGGCATCTGTCTGAAGAATGGGTGTGCCAACCACAGTGCTTGCATGGATGAAGATCAAAACAATGATCTTTCATATGGCCAATTCGATCACAGTGTTGGCATTTTTCAATCTGTTGTGGAAGTGGAACAGGATCTGGAACAGCTGCAGGTGAACTGTCATACATGAATCCGGCACTCTGAAATATGATGGGCTTTGTGTAGTCTGGAATATGAAAGGTCACATCCTTGTCATATCCAAGACCAGTTCGGTGCTTGTTGTGGACAAGCTCTTCCCAAGGTCTGATGATGGGCTTAGGAAGTGCAGGCTGAACTGCTGCATCTGCATGTACATCTACTTTAGTACAAGGCACTGAATGGGAATCAACTGGAACTTTGCTGACTTGCTGCTGATGGGAGTCTTTCACAATGTTCTGAACAAAAACAGGTTCAGAATGGTGACTCTTTTGCTGAAGCTCTTCTTGCTGAAGCTGAGATTCCAACTGCAAAAACTCAATCTTCTCTTGTGCATCTAGCAAACAACTCTGAATGTTACATAGAGCATCCTTGCTCATTTTTATCATATCATGAACATTTGAATGAATGAGGTCATTCAACAACACTAATGCCTCATTGATTTTGGCCATTTTCAACAATTTAGGCTCAAAAATGAAAGGGTGTCGGCTTCAACCGAAAATGCACCCGTTTACAATGTGATTCAACAAATATAAATGACTGCAAAGAATTTCCAAAAAATCTCAAGTACAAAAACTGCTCCTCAAATGATGGAGGGCAATCAACAATGACTTACATCAACAACTCAAATACTGATTGCAACTATGAAGAAGAAGCAATACAATGTCAGCTCAATACAATATGCAACAAAAATGTGCAGCAAAACACTGTGCAAGAGGCCTTTAAGGCAGCTGAATTTTCCTTCAAATCGTTGTTTTCAATGATGCCAAACTTGTCTTCTAATGTCAAATTCTTCAAAAAAATCACCCTTATGCCACAAATCACACAATGTCAAATCTGCAATTTTCTCTATGTATAGTCCATCTGCTCACATGTCATTTTCTGCTGGTCATATCTTCTTTCCTTCCTCTCTCTCTGTTTTTTTTTTTTTTTTTTTTTTTTTTAATTAAATTAAAAATTAATTAAAAAAAAATGGGAATAAGGGAAAGGGGATTAATTAAAAGGAGGGGGAATTTAAAAAAAATGGGAAATTTATTTGAAATGGGAGGGGGTATTATATTAAAGGAAGGGCGAATATTAAAAAGGGAAAGAAATTTATTTGGGGGTGGGAAATATTATATGAGAGGGGAGAGGGGAGAGGGGTATTAAAAAATTAAAAATATAAAAGTCTATTTTAAACAAGATGGAAGGGGAGGGAAATTAAATGGGAAGGGGAATTTTTATTTTTTAAATTAAAAATGAGAATTTGAAAAAATGGGGGGGAATTTTTAAAATTTAAAAAATAATGGAGGGGAGGGGCTTTAAAAAATTTAAAAATATAAAAAAAATGAAAAAAATCGTGTAAGAATGGAATGTTATAAAAGAGTTTTATGATAAAATTCAATTGAAAAAAAAATGAACGGTCAAAGGGAGATGAGCGCTGTGCGTTTGAGATGGGGAGGTGATCGGAGTGTGGAAGGGGAGGCGTTGGAGTAAGGGGTGTACAGGCGAGCTCGGGAGATGAGGGTAGAGGGCAGAGGCGCAGGTAGAGGGTGGGAATAGCGCAGAGATGGGGAGTCGGCGGTGTGAAAGGCTGCGTAGGGGGAGGGGGCGGAGTATGTGCAGCGCGTAAAGGGTGGAGGGAAGCGTAGGAGAGGAGTTAGAGCGGATTACAGCGCAGGCTGGGTGAGTAGATATGGGTAGCGCACGTTGCAGGCGGGGGAGAGCTCGGGTAGGGAGCGTAGGAACAGGTGCGTTGGGTGGTTGGGGAGTGATAAGGGTTGAGCAGTAGATGCAGAGATGTAAGGGCGTAGAGCGGAGAGAGGAGCGTGTGGGGATAGGGGCCGTAGGCCGTGAGGAAGCGCAAAAGGGGTTGGGATGTGGCAGTGAGCGGGGGTAGAGGGCCGCATTGAGAAGTCGAGAGGGATAGGGGATGTGAGAGGTCGAGTTGTGAGATTGTTGAAAGCCGAAAGGCCGTGAGGTAAATAGTGCGCAGAGGTAAATAAAAATTGCAGGTGGAGGAGGGCGAGGGCTTGAGAGCTCAAAGGTTTTTTTATTTTTTATTTTGTTTTTATTTTTAATATAACAGCAGAGCAGGAGCAGAATTTTTTTTTTTTCTCTTGCAGGAATTTTACAAATGTACAGCAGTACAACTTTAGAAATTTTTACTTAAAAAACCCAGAACTTTTCTTCAAGAAATTGCAGAAGGCCATATAGCAGCAGAAAAACTCAGAATTATCTTCAAAAACCCTCTCAGCAGCTCAAAAATGCAGAATTTAAAAGTACTCAGAAATCTTTTCCACTAAAAACTCATAAACTTCTTCAGGAATCCCAATTTAAATAAAATTTTCAACAGCTCTTCAAAACAGAATTTAATGGGCAGAAATTGCAGAGAAAAATTAGAATGAAAACCTTCAGATGGGCAGTGCTGCCTTTCCTTCAAAACCAATTTCTGAATGTTGTTTCTTCTTCAAAGCAGATTTATGAATGCTGCTTTTTCTTCAAACCAATTTCTGAATGCTGTTCATTCTTCAAACCAATTTCTGAATGCTGCTCTTTCTTCAAAACACTTCTGAATGACGGCAAAAAATCTGCTGCAAAAAGTCTCTAAATGCTGCAAAAATGCCAACAATTTTTGCAGATATACACAGGCCATAAACACAAATGGCTCACTCAGTTTGGAGCAGGGGCAGCGATTGCCCGCTCTGATACCATGTTAAACACCATGTTGAAGCACACACATGGTGTATGAGGAAGATAAACACACACACAAAGACTCAACGCACAATGAAGGATAAGCATGTAGCTTTCTTATTTTCCATTATACAAAGATGTACATTTATAGTACAATGGTGTGACTCTTGGTTTCATATTCCAAGGTCACTTGGACTCCATTGTGACTTTTCGCATTCCACACCTACCCATGTAGGATTAGGTTTTCCAACAAAGACTCACTGAAATGACAAAATTTGACCTTGACACCTTAAAATCACCTTGTAAGAGCATGTTTGATCACTGGAGGAAGGCTGCAAAGACTGACACTAACAGGCTGGATGTTTTCTTCTGCGTGCAAATCTGTTCTTATACTGGGCATTGAATGTGAATCAACTGCGACATAATTGGCTTGCTTCTTATGGGAGTCTCTTTCAATGTTCTGAATAGAAACATGTTCATAATGGCAACTCTTTTGCTGTAACTCCTCTTGTTGTAGCTGAGATTCAAGTTGCAAAAAATCAATCTTCTCTTGTGCATTTTGTAGACAAATCTAATGTCAGCAAGAGATGATTTCTTGATTTTCACTGTGTCATTAGTTGTAGGCTGTATTATAGTTTTCAAAAACTCTAATATTTCATAAACTTTCCCCATTTTCTGATCACAACTATGAACTCACTCACAATTCAATGTCACTGCAAATTATGTGCCGCAAGCAACCAGTGTGCAATAGTCCTTAAGGTAGACAATACAAATGAATTTTTTTTCTTCATAAAGAATTATTTATACCAACAACAACTCTATTTTATAAAGACAACAACACTGGTGCACCCATATAGTTCAAAGTATACCCATATAATTTAGCTAACATAATTTATAAAAAATTTCAGCAAAATCTTACTCCCTTTTGCGAAATAGTTTTCTTGTCCAACAAATCTCTTCACCTAAATATGCTCCTCACAAGTTGTTATTCTATCAACCTGTTGGTTTTCACTCAAAGAAGATTTTGTTGATCAGCGGTTGTCATTGATGTCAACCCAAGCAGCACCAGGGGCTAATCCAATATTGCATGGGAATTTTGACCTACTAAATTAATATATTCTGGGTCAATAATGCTTTTGATGGTTTCTACTTGTCAAGATGTTTCCGTTGATATATGGCACGCCATGTAATTCTTCACAGTTTGAGAGATATTCATGTTTGAAGTTTGTACCCCCAGTTAGTGGGCTAAAACCCCATGGGGTTGGGGCATGGGTCATTGAAAAGTCATAATTAATATTTTTTAAGCTCCTAAAATCCCTCCCACATTCACTTGTTGAAGCCCCTCTCAACTAAAGCATTTATATAAATTGTGATATTCATTTCCTCCTTAGGCAAGGGATTCAGCCATCTAAAACAGGTCATCGTGGCATTTTCTCTCTAACTTTTTTCTACGAAGGTTCAAAAGCTAAAATTTTTATGAGGCGAAGCCGAAATCCAGAGGAAGTGGCTGTAAAAATTTCAGATCAAGGTGCGTAATAGTTTTGGAGATATGATCTGTGGAAGTCAGGGTTTCTGCAGGCTCCTGAAATTCATCTCAAAGAAGTGACCTTGGTAAATTCGTCATATCTCTCTCTCTGAGTATTGGATTGGAATTCCGTAAAAAGTGGCAGATAGTACACAATTTGTACTTTTGGCTCTATCAATTTCAGAGCCAAATGAAGAAACAGTGACACGTGGCACGCCGTACAAATGCGCTCTGTTGAAACAGTCCATAATTAGGGCATTGTGAGAGATTGGGTATAACTCTCTCTTGAAGAATCCAAATTGGGTCAGACCTGTGGCATTGCAAAGACGACTTGGAGGAATACTACAGGACCAAAAATCAAATATTGAGGATTTGAAATAACAGAGATACGCTAGGTTCAATATCGAGCTTGTAGAAGGCAAGAAAAAACTAGATCATGTGTTGTCAAGGGTTGCAAAGGACCAGACTTTCTACGGCAGAAAAGAAAAGCAAGGTGCAGCAGAGGGTAGCATGACAAGAGCAGCAACCAAGGTGCATAACAACAGCAAAATTTTTATCATATGAAGTCTTCAAGTGGGCAGCGCTGCATACAATCATTGTAGAGGTATCTTTGTACTAAGTCATTGTAAATACATTATTGTAAAAATTGTACTAGCGTCTATCTGCCAAGGGTTGAAGAGGCAGTGTTGGGAGGTCTAGGATCATCATTAGGTGGTTGTGTCAAAGTTGGGGTTATGGTCTAGTATATCTTCTTCTTCTACATCATTCTATATCATTGTAAAGTGGACCATTTTCCCTGGTACGGGAGTCCTTTGTTCTTTTATTCTTCCATAGGGTGGTAGGGTGGTGCTAGGGTGAGTTGTAGCTCATTGGGTGTTGGGACATCCATTCAGTTGACTACTGAAGAATCTCGGGCGTTGGAGCGTCCATCTAGTGGGAGCTGGAGAAGAATACTTTTCTAGATTCTAGGAAGTTGGAGCTTTATTTTCAATTGGAGTTGAATATTATAGAATTATTAAAAAAACATTAGGTGGTTTTTGTCCCGGAGTGGGTTTCCACCTTAAAAACTGTGTGCATTTGTGTTCCTCTTGTTTTCTGCTATCATTGTACAAACACTGATAATAATTGAAGATTAACTAATGCTCTAATTGAAAGGAATACTGATTCACCCCCCCTTTCAGTATTTCCAACAATTGGTATCAGAGCTTGGTTCCTTCAATAGCAGTTTAACAACTGGAAGGAGGTCATGGACCATACGAAGAATGGTGTACCTCTATTCAATGAAAATAATTATGCACTCTGGAAAGGAAGAATGGAGGTCTATCTCTTGGCGCAAGATTACGAAGTATGGGACACTGTTCAAAATGGATTTACAGCAACTACGGATGAACAAGGTAAGAAGTATTTGGTAAATGATGCAAAAGCAAAGAATATTATTATCAGTGGACTCATTGAATTTGCTTATCATAAGGTGTTGGGTTGTAAAACTGCCAAAAATGTATGGAACAAGCTTGAGAATATATATGCAGGTGACTCAAATGTCAAAGAAGCAAAGCTTCAAATCTATAGAGCAAAATTTGAGCAACTAAGAATGAAAGAAGATTGCAACATTGCTACATACTTCCAATACGTTGATGAAATAACCAATACTTTGGAAGGATTGAGAGAGCCAGTTGACAAGAAGACTATTATACGGAAGATTCTTAGAACGTTACTAGGGAGATTCAACCCAAAGGTATCGGTCTTAGAATACAGTGCAAATCTGGACAAACTCAACAAAGAGGAATTACATGGAGTTCTCATAGCATATGAAATGAGACTTGATGAAGAAGAGGGTACTTCGCGTCTAGAAACTGCATTTGTTGCATCTAAGAAAACCAATAAGGATAAACAACCTTCAATTGAAAATACATGCACCTGCAAGTGTGAAGAAAAGGGAGATGATGAAGAAGGTCTTTCATATGAAGAATATGCTTACTTCACGAGAAAACTACAAATTGGTAAGGGACAATTCAAAGGTAAACTTCCATTGATATGTTTCAGCTGTAATGAGGTTGGGCATTTTGCAACAAAATGTCCAAACAAAAGTAATGGCAACTCAAAAAGAAAGAAAGGCTTTAAGAAATTCAACAAGCAAGGATCCAAAAGGAACTTTCTCTCTAAAGAAGATAGCTCATCATCCGATGAAGACAATGACAGTGAAGAAGAAGCCAATGAGAGAGTATTGTTTATGGCCAAGCACAATAAACCCAAGCACAATAAACAAGAGGTATCAAACAACGAAGAAGGATGGACCATAGAAGAATTTTATGAGGAAGTAATCAAGCTTATAAAAGATCTCAAGGCGGAGAAGATCCGTTCCAAAACTCTTTGAAAACAAGTTCAAGGTCTCAAAATTGAAGTTGAAGAACACAAATGCATTGAAGAGTCACTTCAAAAGAAGTTGGAAGAAAGAAACCAAGAAATGGAAGAATTAGAAGCCGAAGTAGTCTCGCTGCGTGAAGAAGTGAAAAAAGGAAAAACTATCCAAAACTATGCCAACAGCTCAAGGGCATTGGAAGAACTCATCAACAATCAACGATCTTACAACGACAAAACTGGCATCGGTTACAAAGAAGAAGAAGCAGGACCTTCTAGAACAAAATACAATGAACCTATGAGATCTGACATGCATGTAGACTTCATTGGACAAGATTCGCAAGAACAGCCTTGCAAGACAATTCCTCAACGAAAATTTCCATCGAGGTACCAACATATTTTTTATGGCTACTGTTATTCATGTGGAAAATTTGGTCATAAAGTTGGAGAATGTCGCACGTACCCTAGGAATGAATACAATTCCAGGAGATCTGTCAAATATGAACCTCCCAGGGCTCAGCGAAACATCAATAGATTTGAACATTTAAAAAATAATATTGAATGTTACAAATGTCGAAACTTTGGACACATAGCCAAAGACTGCAGATTTGAAAATCCTCCAGAAGAATCTTCGAAGCCACAGAATGAACGAACATGGAAGAAGAAGAAGAATGATAATTGTGCTCTCACTTTCAAGGCTCAAAAGAACAAATATGTGTGGTATGTTGATAGCGGTTGCTCAACGCATATGACTGGAGATAGAAATAAATTTGTATCTCTGAAAGAGAAGAAGGACGGAACTGTGTCCTTTGGAAATGATGGATCTTCAAATGTTATAGGATCAGGTACTGTCACTCTCGGAAGAAAAGATGCTCTAGCCAAGAATGTTCTATTGGTTGAAAACATGAATCACAATCTGCTCAGTGTTGGACAAATGTGTGATCAAGGGGACACAATACTATTCAACTCCATGAAATGTGAAATCAGGAAAGGCCTGTATGGTGAAATTGTGGCTACAGCAAGTCGAGCTCCAATGACATATATGTTCTAGATGAAGCAACTAAAGCATGTCTAATAGCTAAAGAGGATGATACAATAATTGGTAGCAATGATGATCGACTAAGTAAGAAGGTTGCTACAAAGATGCAAAGTTATTTCGAGATGTCTTTACTTGGGGAGTTGACATACTTCTTAGGGCTTCAAATATCTCAGCAAGAGAAAGGAATATTTATATGTCAAGCCAAGTACATCAAGGAAATGCTCAAGAAATTTAAAATGGAAGATTGCAAACCCATCCTTACTCCAATGGTAATAGGTTGCAAATTGAGCATAGACGACTCATCTAAGGATGTGGATCAAAGGTTGTACAGATCTATGATTAGTAGTCTTCTATATGTAACAACCTCCCGACCAGATGTTATGCAAGAAGTTGGACAAGTAGCAAGATTCCAAGCAGCACCAAAAGAATCACATATTAAATATTCACCAGCATTGGAATATCTTCGCTAGAAGCTTGGGATTCTCCCAAGTTCTCATTAGATTTTCCTTTTTCATAATATAAAGGGGGAGTGGAAGTAGATTACAAGTCTACAAGACGGTTTTGTGTTAGGGGGAGTGAAAGTGTGTATAGGTCTGCAGGATGGTCGTGTTTTAGGGGGAGTTACCCTTTTCCATTGATGTCAAAGGGGGAGAGAATATTGTGGGAAGAGGTGTCATGATCGCAGGGGGAGTACTTGTGTTGCCATCAATGCCAAAGGGGGAGATTGTTGATCAGCGGTTGTCATTGATGTCAACCCAAGCAGCACCAGGGGCTAACCCAATATTGCATGGGAATTTTGACTTACCAAATTAATATATTCTAGGTCAATAATGTTTTTTATGGTTTCTACTTGTCGAGATGCTTCCATTGATATATGGCATGCCATGTAATTCTTCACGGTTTGAGAGATATTCATGTTTGAAGTTTGTACCCCCAGTTAGTGGGCTAAAACCCCATGGGGTTGGGGCATGGGTCATTGAAAAGTCATAATTAATATTTTTTAAGCTCCTAAAATCCCTCCCACGTTCACTTGTTGAAGTCCCTCTCAACTTAAGCATTTATATAAATTGTGATCCTCATTTCCTCCTTATGCAAGGATTCGGCCATCTGAAATAGGTCACCATGGAATTTGCACTCTAAAATTTTTTCTACGAAGGTTCAGAAGCTAAAAATTTTATGAGGTGAAGCCGAAATCCCAAGGAAGTTGCTGTAAAAATTTTAGATCAAGGTGTGCAATATTTTTGGAGATATGATCTGTGGAAGTTAGGGTTTTTGCAGGCTCCTGAAATTCATCTCAAAGAAGTGACCTTGGTAAATTCATCATAACTATCTCTCTGTGTATCAGATTGGAATTCCATAAAAAGTGGAAGATAGTGCATATTTTTTAATTTTCACTCTATATAGTTTAGAGCCAAATGAAGAAACAGTGACACGTGGCACGCCATACAATTACGCTCTGCTGAAATATTCCATAATTAGGGCATTGTGAGAGATTGGGTATAACTCTCTTGAAGAATCAAAATTGGGTCAGACCTGTGGCATTGGAAAGATGACTCAGAGGAATACTACAAGACTGAAATTCGATATTGAGGATCTGAAATAACAGATATGCACCAGATTCAATATCGAGCTCCTAGAAGGAAAGAAAAATCTAGATCATGTGTTGTCAAGGGTTGCAAAGGACTAGACTTTCAATGGTAGAAAAGCAAAGCAAGGTGCAGTAGAGGGTAGCATGACAAGAGCAGCAACCAAGGTGCATAACAACAACAAGAAGTTCATCATATGAAGTCTTCAAGTGGGCAGCACTGCATACAATCATTGTAAAGGTATCATTGTACTAAGTCATTGTAAATACATTATTGTAAAAATTGTACTAGTGTCTATCTGCCAAGGGTTGAAGAGGCAGTGTTGGGAGGTTTAGGATCATCATTAGGTGGTTGTGTCAAAGTTGGGGTTATGGTCTAGTATATCTTCTTCTTCTACATCATTCTATATCATTGTAAAGTGGACCATTTTCCCCGGTACAGGAGTCCATTCTTCTTTTATTCTTCTATAGGGTGGTAGGGTGGTGCTAGGGTGAGTTGTAGCTCATTGGGTGTTGGGGCATCCATTCAGTTGACTACTGAAGAATCTCGGGCATTGGAGCATCCATCCAGTGGGAGCTGGAGAAGAATGCTTTTCCAGATTCTAGGAAGTTGGAGCTTTATTTTCAATTGGAGTTGAATATTAAAGAATTATTAGAAAAGCATTAGGTGGTTTTTGTCCCGGAGTGGGTTTCCACCTTAAAAACTGTGTGCATTTGTGTTCCTCTTGTTTGCTGCTATCATTGTACAAACACTGATAATAATTGAAGATTAACTAATGCTGTAATTGAAAGGAATACTGATTCACCCCGCTCCCTCTCAGTATTTCCAACAGATTTGTTGTCCCCGGTTTCTGAAGCCACATCATCCTTGGGAGCACTTGAGCTACTATGCTCAGATTCTATTATGATATTTTCTCAATCCCTATCCAATCCTCCTCTGGATCTCTGATCAGTAGAGATTGAAACTGGAAAAGAATCTACAATCTCCCTGGCAGGTTGATCATTGACATTCTCCAATATGGAAATAATAAGGCGCACCCTAGAAAGGTTCTCTTTCAAACTAGTAATTTTTTGATAGTATATTCCTTCAGTATTATTGCCACTAGTAATGCGATCTATGTCCTTTTCAAAATATTGTACCTGATCTAATGTTCTCGGGACGAAGGACTGGTTCTTTCCTCCAACAAGACAACATTCAATTCAGCTATCTTTCAAGGGCAACAACCATGCATTTTAAGGTCTAGAATCACATCCAGCAGTGTCGAACCCTCTTTAACTCGTCCCAATCAGATAGAAAATTCTCCAGCAGTCTCTACGCTCAGACAAATAGAAAGATAGGCACCATGCTATGGATTTCGTTTGGCCTCTAGGCTGGGTCTGGACATGTCCTTGCACAAACAACAACTTCAAAAGTCCTTTCCATGTCCCCAACAAACAACGTACAACAAGAGTGAAAGGAGCAGGACCTCGAAATTTTCCCAACAAACAAGAGACTCATGACCTAATGTAAACTTGTCCCAGTGGCAGCAATACAAGGTGGAGGGGCTGGTGGGAGGGAGGCAGCGTGGACTTAGGCAGAGAGCGGTTTATGAAGGAAGATGACACAGAGAGCGGTGTCGGGGAAACTGTGGTGGAGGGTGACACACATGTGAGGGAGCTGTTAGCGTTGAGGGAGACCTGTGGCATTGAGTGGAGAGCCGAGGGCCGAGGCCACAGTGAGGGAGCAAATAGCCACAGTGATTTACTGCGAAGGAGAGTCGAGAGTGCAGTGCAACGTGGTTCTCGACTGTGTGGTGATCGATTGTGTGGTGTCTTGGAGGAGAGTGTGCGCCTTGGGAAGAGGATCGGGCTATACTAATTCAAACTCACCACTTTGAGGAGTTTCATTTGGCTATATTGGAACTCACGTGGAATAGCCACAAAAGCATCGAATATCCAACAAGTATACTCAACAGACACCAGCGCTGTCATGTGAGTCAACTGGGATGGTGAAGGGTGGTGGTGCTACAGAGGTAACCGTTGTGGGTGAGTCAGAGTGTTTACAGTGTGGTAGGTGTGGCAGAGAACGGTTCTGAGGATAGAAAATTGGAGGAGAGCGGTGGTATTAACTCAGTAACACCTTTGCATATTTCTGTCTCTCCAGACCTATCAACTGCGCCTTGTCTGCTCGAATTTTTACCAACTCTAGGTTTGACTCAATGTTTTCTTAACCAACGAACATGTATGTAGAGAAATGAAACAGTCAATCACGCAGATGTTGGCACGGAATGGAAGGGTTAGAAACCTAATGCATAATTGCACAATGAGGAAGAACACTGCATAATTAGCGGTTGAGAAACCAATGGAGCAGGCCACACATCATGGCTCTGATACCATGTTAAACACACGCATTGTGAAACACACACAAAGGGAAGATAAGCGTGAGTTGTGTTATTATTCACCATAGATGTACATTTATAATACAATGGTGTGACTCTTGGATTCCACATTCCAAGGTCACTTGGACTCCTTTTGTGACTGTTCAACTTTCACACCTACCCATAGAGGATTAGATGTCCAACAGAGTTGCAGAAGTTGTGAATATCATGATAGTCCCAGGAGAAGAAATTAAAGAAAGTGTTGTAGTCCAGAAAATATTGAGATCTCTACCATCCAAGTTTAATCCTATAAGGTTTTTGCCATAGAAGAAACAACAGACTGGGAAACCTTAACGAGAAACCAATTACTTGGGAACCTAACAACATATGAGATGAGATTTCCTAAAGGGAAGTCAAACATGAGGGAGGCTGCCTTTAAGGCAGACAAGTGCATAGAAGAAAAGGTAGGTACATGCTCATGCTCTGATGAAGAAGCCAAATTTGTCAGAAGATTGGATAGAGGCACAGGTAAGTACAAAGATAAACTTCCATTTAAGTGCTTCAATTGTGGAAGAGTGGGGCACTATGCTTCAAAAAGAAGAAAATAAATAATTAGTTGAAAGGGAAAGAGAAAAACAGTTTCAGCAATAGGCAGAAAGGGAACAGATTTAAGAGAAAAACATTCTATTCTCAACAAGACAACAATGCATCTGAGAGTTCAAATGAATCCCCCAATGAAGAAGGGACATCATAATTCATTTTGATGGCCAAGGAAGAGCTTGAGGAAGATCCCTTGGAATTTGAAGAAGAAGGTGAGGTAGATATTGAGGGGGAGTTGGTGAGTCCCCTAAAGGAAATTGATAGAATCAAGATCAAGATTAGAAAACAAAAGGAAATCCTTCTGAAATATGTAAAGGAAGAAACAAACTCTGAAGATTTTATGAAGTTAAAAATTGTACTAGAAGAAGCAAGGAAAGTAGAAGACATTCTGCCGCAAAAAATAAGAGAGAAAAGTCAGGAATGTGGAAGATTGGAAGAAGAGGTGGTGAGTCTAAGGAAGAAATAGGAAAAGGCTCAAAATGATTTAGCAATGAACATTCAACAGTTAAAAGGTGCTGAACAATTGGACAGGATACTAAAAGCACAAAGATCTCCTCTTGTAAAGGCTAGGATCAGATATGAAGGAGAATCCAGCAAGTCAAAGACAAAGGATAAGAAAGCTATTACATTTTTGAAAGATGTCCTAAAAGAAAACGTTAACTCCCATCTAAGTCACCTGATACGGGGATATGGGGATTCGAGAATCGGATTCAGGATACGGTGACCCCCGGAACAAGACACTTCTGGGATACGATACGTTATATATATATATATATATATATATATATATATATATATATATATATATTAAAAATTAGATATTTTTTACACATATTCATTGATTCAAACATAGATTTAAGATCTTAGATACTCATACATGATACATTGATACATCATACAATTGTCAAATTTACTCAGAAAGACAAGATAGTAAGATACTGTAGTTTCCTCATTAAGTCATCAGAATCAAAATGTGTTACATAAGTACATTGCCAATGGCAAATAGAAATAGAAAATACAAAAAAACTACAGTCTACAAGACTACAAGCCTGAAGCCTCAATGAGTCAGAGTCAATGAGTCATCAATCCTCATCATCATAATCAGCATCACTGTCCTCATCCCGATCATCATGCTCACCACTGCTCTCCTCTGGCTCTGATGCATCCTCCTCCTCTGTCATCTCTGCATCTGCTGGTGTGGAGGATGACGCCTCTACTCTATCATCAAATGTGACAGGCTCTAGCACTGGCGCATTGAGATCCAAGTTGGCCAATGCCAACTCAACACTGCTGTCCAGACCCATATCATCAAGAAAGACATCCCACATCTTTGTCTTTCCCTTCAACCACTCCTCCCTCTACCTGTAGATGAGACGAAGGTTGGTGTGCACATACACCATTGTCTCTGCCCTGGACTGCTCAAGCCTGCTCCTCTTCACACTATACAAATTCCCATATGTGCTCCAATTCCTCTTGCAACAAGAGGATGAAGTCACCTGAGAGAGGAGCCTCATGGCTAACTGCTGTAGAGGAGGGCTTGTTGCCCCATGAGTTGCCCACCAAGAATGGGGCTTCTTAGCCGCCCTGTCTCGAATCAAATCATACCCTCCAAATCGCCCCCTGTCAGTGGAAAAATCTGCAAAGGCATTTTCCACCTCATCAAGGGATGCCGTATCCTGAAAAATCCTCCTCAATGCATCTTTCCTCCCCTGTGAGATTTCAGCATCCATGTGAGGAGGGAATCTGCGGGAAGGTCCACCATTCAGCCACTCATGGTTGTAGTATTTTGGGTTCAAGGAGTGAGCCAAACAATGTAAAGGTGTGCAATTCTTGTCCCATCTGCTGACAAGAATATCTTGTATGCCGGTGAAGAAGGCCTCTGGTGATGTCTCATACTCTGGGCACTGACTCTGTAAAACAATGGTCCTCACAGACTCAATCATGGAATCCCATCCCTCATAAACCTCTCCTAAGATGGGTTGGTCTGTATCTGCAAATCGGAGCAAGGAAATGATAGGCTCCATGATCTGAATAACTAGATCTACCTTTTCCCACCATAGATCATCCAACACTGTGTCCTTCACTTTCTTTGAGGCTGCTTGATCCGTCTTTCTCCAAAAAGACCAAAACTCTGAAATAACCATGGCCCCAAGAGCGGTCTTGACCTCCCTCAACCTCTTCAACATGATGAATGAAGAGGCAAACCTTGTATTTGCAATCTTCAACAATGATAGATTGTTGTACTCCTTGTAGATAGTGAGGGCATTTGTATGGTTTTGTACAAAGTTGCGGATATGCCATGCATCCTCAATAATGGCTCCAATCCAAAGCACATCAGAAGCAATAGATTTCAGTGCCAAGTTCAATGAATGGGCAATGCAAGGTGTCCAAAATATTTGTGGATATTTTGCTTCCACAATCATGCCAACAACCTTGCAAACAGGTGCATTATCTGTAATGATTTACACACAAGAATCGACACCTGCATCTTCAATAATTTTAATAAATAACTCATCCATATATTGTGCATCCTTGTACTGTCCTGCATCCACTGGTTTCAAGAAAATTGAACCATTCAAGGATGACACCATGAAGTTGATGAGTGGGTGGCGTGCTGGATCTGTCCATCCATCATAAACAATGCTAACCCCAGATGTTGGCCATGCTGATTTAATAGGCTCAAGCATTTTGTCCACCTCTTTCTTTGCCTTTGTCAACAATGTGGTTTTGAGCTTCTCTGACCCATGAGGCACATACCTTGATGGAGCCCCATGACTAAGAGTTCGACACATCTCAATAAATAGAGGTGACCGTGCAACATTAAAGGATATGAAGTTCTGATAGAAAAAAAAATGCAATGGTGAGATCAAGCTCTTCCCTCTTCTCTTTTTGAAAAATCTTGTTCATTGGACCAACTGCAGTTGCCTTTCTCTTCGCTGATTGTCCCCTACTAAAAGTCTCAAAAGGGAACTTGTTGTTGCTTTTCCTTAAGAATGGAAGGGGGTCATCATTCTTGTTTTTATTTTTATTTTGATGCCACATTTGCCTCACCAATAAATTGCTCTTTCTCCAATTCCTTCCTCTGTGCCGATTCAATTGTTGTACAACATTTAATGCCACAACCTGGAATACCCAACAAATGAGCTTTCACACGGAAATATGTGTAAGTGAAATGGGCGTTGCAAAAATTGCATTTCCATGAACAATTTCTTCCTCCCTTTTTTCTTGCCCCTCCCTCTCTTGTCACATATTTCCACAATGGGTATTTGAGGTCAACAGTTTGTTTTCCCTGCACATTTGAAGCTGCTGTTGCAACCCCACTTCCAATAGATGGAATTCTTGCAGAACCTGATGAAACAGGGATAGGAGGGGCATCTCCAATGGGGACATTCTCCCCCTTTCTTTGCCCTTGTCTTGATACCTTTGATTGAGCCATGAAAACTGTAAAAAATAAACAAAAATAACCAAATATATAAAACATATGCACATGCAAACACTAACAACAAACTAAATGCAAAATATAGAGTGACAGTGCACTTACCGGATGCTCGAATCTCTTCGAAAGAACTCCCTTTCTCCTTGCTCACTTGACAAATAGAAAACGGTGAGAAAGAATGAGCAAATTCGGGGTTTTATAAAACCAAAATCGCACTTTTTTGGACAGCGTATCCAGCCGTACGGGATACTGCCGTATTCGTATAGGGTACGGTCGGGATTCATCGTACCCTGTACGGATATGGCCGTATCCCATGAATCGGGTATGAATCCGGGTGAATTGTATCGGATTCGCGGTGAATCTTGCGGTGGGGTCCAGTGAGGTGCTCCTTCTGCAAATGTAGCCACTCTTTTTCGCCCACCTAGAAGTTGTGTGGCACCCGATGTTGATCATGTCGTTGCTTGTATTTAGCATTGGCTTTGTTCAATATGTCATGAACCTGTTGGCGGATGTGTTGAATGTGCTCGATGAAGTTGTTTGCTTTGTTAGCTTCAGACTGGACATGAGCCGAATCGGCCTAAGTAGCTGCAAATGGCATGGCTACGTCAATGGGACATAGTGGCTGGAATCCCAGGCCCACCTGAAATGGGCTGTGGCTGGTTGAGCTGTGGAGAACTCTGTTATAATTGTGTTGTACATAGGGAAGGCTCTCATCCCATGTGCGTGGATGCTTTGAATGGTACATGCGTAGAATGTGTACAATCATCTTGTTGACGACCTCTGTCTGGCCATCAGTTTGGGGATGGAAAGTTGTGGACTTGGTGGGCTTGGTGTCCAACATTGACCAGAGGCTGGACCAAAATGTGCTGAGGAACCTGCTGTCGCGATCTGATATGATAGACTGTGGGATCACAAAGTGCACCCACACTCATTCAAAGAAGAATTTAGCAGTGGCTTCTACTGTGATATTCTTCTTGTAGGCCGCCATAAGGGCCATCTTTGAGAATCTGTCGACAACCACGAAAACACAGTCGTTTCCATGCTTAGTAGAAGGAAGGCCTGACATGTAATCCATGGAGATGAATTCCCAAGGTCGACTAGGGGTAGGTAGCGGAGTATAGAGTCCTTGCTTCTTGATGGTCGGTTTGGCAATGGCGCAAGTAGTGCAGGATTTGATGTACTTCCCGACATCCTGTCGAAGGTTCGGCCAATAGAAATACTTCTATAGTAATGCCACTGTTTTCTTGACCCCAAAATGCCCAACGACTCGACTATAGTGCGCTTCCTATATCATCTTGGCACGCTCGCTTGAAGGAACACAAAGGTGTCCTAGGTGACATAATAGTGCATCTTAGGGGTGAAAATTTGGAACTTGCATACCCCCCAAGAGTGCCTTGTATGTGTAGCTGAATTCTGGATTGCTCTTGTAGAGAAGCAGCCAATCGGAAGTCTCATGCCCACAAGAGTTGAGAACGGTGGTTATGGCCACGATCAGTAGTCGGTTGAGGCAGTCTGCAACAGTATTGGTGCTACCCTTGTTGTACTTGATGTTCAAATGAAATTGTTGCAGATATGTGTACTACTTCTGATGGCGATCGTTCTGCAACTTCCCTTGTGTCTGTATGAATTGCGGGGGTCGGTGGTCTGTGTGGATGATTGTCTCCTTCCCCAAAATGTAATGCTTCCATTGTCGACAAGCTTGCACAATGGAATACATTTCTTTGTCATAAGTGGGATACTTTTGAATTGTTTCGGACAATGTCTCATTATGATATGCCACTGGATGCCCTTGTTGAGTAAGAACTACCCCAATAGCATAGTTAGAGGCATCTGTCTCGATCTCAAATGATTGTTGCAAGTCTGGTAATGTGAGCACTGGGGCAGAACAGAGGCGATGTTTCAATTCTACGAACGCCTTCTCTTGAGATTCCGACCAACAAAATTTTTCTTTCGCTCCTCCCTTGGTGACTTGACTTAAGGGCCAAGTGATATGAGAGAATCCCAACACAAACCTACAGTAGAAATTAACAAGACCTAGAAAGCTGCCAACATCTGTCAGGGTGGTTGGGGCTGGCCAATCTCGAATGACTTGGATCTTGGCTGGATCCACATGCACTCCCCTTTCATCAATAATATATCCCAGATATTGAACCTGGGTCATGCCAAAAGTGCACTTCTCCAAATTGGCACACAACTTGTGTTGCCACAGTGTTTGGAGGACTTCTCGGATGTGGTGGAGGTGCTCTTCCCAAGTCTGGCTGAAGATCATAATGTCATCCAAGTATACCACTACAAATGAATTGGTGAATGGACGCAAGATTTCATCCATCAACCTCATGAAGGTTGCAGGAGCATTTGTCAATCCGAAAGGCATGAAGATCCATTCGAAAAGGCCCTCCTTGGCTTTGAAGGCAGTCTTCCACACATCAGAGGGTTTGATTGGTACCTGGTGATACACAAACTTCAAGTTTATCTTGCTGAAATATTTTCCCCCTTTGAGTTGGTCTAGAAGGTCATTAATATGTGGGATTGGGTACTTATTCCGGATAGTGATCTTGTTCAGCGCCTGATAATCAATATAGAGTCTCCAAGTCCCATCCTTCTTCTGTACCAACATGATCGGGCTCCCACAGGGTGATGAACTTGGTCGGATGTGACCTTTCTATAGCAGCTCCTGAATCTACCTCTTGATTTCATCATTCTCCAAAACAGAGCGCCTATAGATCGATCCATTGGGTAGCGACACACCTGGGGTTAGGTCAATGGGGTGTTTGACCTGACAGTGTAGAGGCACCCCTGTGGTTGAGTTGAAGATGTCCCCGTACTCATCCACAACCTTGTCCATTTGTTGTTGTTGTGTAGAGGAGCCATGTCTGGAGGTCGTGGCCACAGTCTTCTTCTTGCCCTAGGGGTGGATCATCAAGAAAAAAAATTTCCTGGTTTGGGAAATGAGCTTACTGCATTGTTTTGCAGTAACCAAAGAGATAGTGGGAGGTGGTGGTACCTCTGGTGTCCTGTACAATTTATTTTCCAAAGTAACAATAATAGCGCGAGGCCGGGACTGATACACAACATGTCGCTTCCACAAGTATGATTGGCCAAATAATACATCAGAAACATCAATAGGAGCAATTTCACACAATACCTCATCCGTGAAGGGCTTGATGCTATAGGGAAGGCGACACTGCTGGCTGACGCGGAGATCTCGTCCTTGGTGAAGCCACCCGATGGTGTATCGTTGTAGGTGCGCTGTGGTTGGCAAGCCCAACCGCTTCACGACATCTGCTGAAATGAGGTTATTTTGGCTCCCATTGTCGAAAATGAACCATAGCGGGGAACCCTTTACCCACATCTGGGAGTGGAAGAGACGCTTTGCCTCCTCTAGATCTTCTGGTTCCTCCTTCTGGATCTTCGTAGTGGCAACAATGGTCTTGGGCTTCGCATCAATAATCTGCTTCCCTTTGTCATTCACCTTGTCAGGTTCTGATTCAGAGTCAGAGCATGCATCTGATTCAGAAGCCCTCATCTCGGCCACCAGCGACTGCTTGGCCCGACACTCACTTGTGTTGTGAGTGGAGCTCTTATGGAACTCACACCACTTTCCAGTGTCCTTTTTGGGCTTCACGGTGTTGTTATTTTCTTATGTCTTTGGCAGGTTGTCTTGGGCCGCCATGCCTTGGCTTTGTCCTTTGTTCTGCAATTTGGGGGCACCTTTCACTTGCTTTTGATTCGCAGATCCAAAGTCTCGCTTCTTCTGTTTGAATTTCTACTCAATCTTGGCAGCACACTGGTATGTCGTACCAAGCGAGGAGATGTCTAGGAACTCCATTTCCTCCTGAATGTATCTGTGCAAACAACCACGATACTTTAGCACCAAATGTTTCTCTGAATCTTTGATACCCAACTTTCTGTGCAGGGTATGGAACAGATTCGTTAGCTCATGCACATCTCGATCCCTTTGTTGCCGCAGCATGGTCTATTATATGTACTTGTTCTCATAGCTCCCCACGGGATAGTATTGTTCCTTGATGGCATCTTGGAAAGAATTCCAAGTGGGTACGGCTGAGAACAGAGAGGGTTTTGTCTCGTCCTTTTTCTCACAGTAGGTTTCCCACCAGTCCTTGACATGGGGGGTAGCTTTGAGGAGTGTAAAAATAATCTTCTCCCGGTCGGAAAAGTCATGAACCAAGGAATATCCTTATAATAGATTCAACCATCTATCTACGACATCTGCATCTATTTGACCCTCAAGTAGGGAATGTCAAAGTTTACTTGTACCTTAAAGGGAGTCACGCCTCTAGAGTGGCTACTAGATGCAGATGCACTGCCGGTGGGCAGTCGTTGAAGGATTTGGGCAAAGTTATCCATCATCGCGTTCCTTTGTTTTTCGAGGGCCTCCTCGAGCAATATTTTGATAGGATCTCATGCTCCCTCATCTTTCTTTTCGTCCCCCATGGGCGTCCGTTGGGGTTTGTGAGACTGATCTTGCAAAGGTTCCACCAGATCGAGCCCTAACTCCTTATACCTTGACCTCGTTGGGGACATGCAAAGAAGGATCAAGAAAAAGCAGACCGCTTTGATACCACTGATCTGGATTTATGCAGGAACACAACAGAATACAGAAATAACCATAAACATAGAAATACAACAGAAATAAGGCTTCATTTCATTAATATCAAATCACATAAATATGCTTACAAACATGATGGAAATAAAATAGCTAGGGTGTTGGTAGAAAATCTTTGAGAAGAGATGTGGCGGCTACAGACCTCTGAACGATGTTACAATGAGGCTCGAGGGCCTATTTATTATGGAGAAACGATGGAGAACTCTAAACGTCCAAAAACCTAACCCTAGGAGATGAAGCGCCAAAACTATGGGCCCCGTTTGGGTAAAATGGTGTTTCAACTTCCCAGGGACGTAACTTTGGCATACTATCTCCGTTTTGGGCTTCAAAACGGCTCTCGAAGTTCAGGATCCAAGAAACTGCTAAAAATAGTAAGTTGTGAAAAAAACTGAAAGAGACAATGGTGGGGCCCCAAGTGGAATAGGCGGGTGGCCACCAATATCCACCTGGATCAAAGCATCCCTGTGCTCCCCTGCAGAAGAACATGTATCTTTGTGCCCCTTGGCACACAAATGCACCCAGTTGCACACCTCTGTGCACTACTGGACACCACTACTAGCCGTTGTGTCATCCTAAATCATCTAGTATCCCTCTTGTGACGAAGTAGCTATCACTCCATGTGAAACCTCGAGGTCGTGTGAATTTCTCCTCTTACTCCACAGTGCAAGCCCGCACAACACGACACTCCATGCACCTTTGTGCTCCTCTGCAAAACATTGAACTCTGTGGCATGACTTTGCATACTACTGAATACCTACGCAACTGTCCCACCACCTTGCATCCTCGGCCATCCCACATGCGTCCATGCATCCATTACTCTGCTAGTGAATCCACTACATGTTAAAAGAAATGATACTATTGTGCCTAGCCTCAGTAGATTTTGCATCCAATATGCCAATAAGAGAGCATTGTCTCCATACAATTCCTTGTTTGATGGCCTATTGATGGCACCTCCTCCGACCAACCCTTGCCAGAGTATGTTGATCATCCTACGATCCCATGTACGCCCAACGCCCCTAGACAACCCGCAGAGTCTGCCTGCCCCCGTGTCAATCCAACCTGGCACTAATGTTGATGGAGAGTTGAAAGTGTGTGGGTGATCGATCACAAGATCCATCACATTGCTAATACTATCACTAACCAATCCCATGTTGTGGTGAGGCTCCCACCTGGATCCCAACAACAATCTAGCCCTCGTACTCCTCTATTAATCCACGACTTCTGCGGAAATGCAACCATGGATATACCTAACTGCCCAACCTGCTCCATTGGGTACCAAATCAGTACCTCTCGCCATACAATCCCAAAGGAGGGATCAAATGTACAAGATCCTGTGTATGGAACAAGCCCTCCATGCTTATGTTGTGCCATACTCAACTCAAGTCGTTGGCCCCTACTGACTTGGTCATCTCCTATGATCTGTCTAGACAACTTCACCTCTCTCCATCCAATGCATAAGGGTGATATAATAATGTTGTAGGCCCCATCATTGTGCCTCTGAAGCGAACTATGCTGAAATCCCAACATGTGCTCTTTGCGCTACCCCTCGTCAATGTCTAGCCCAAAGGATGGTCGCGCATCGTCCTCCATCACGGCCTCAACTTGAGAGTCTCCAACTAATCCTACATTGACAACCCATCATATAAAACATCCTCACCATTTAGTTGTAGGTGACTGTCATCCAGAAACTATGTCATATATCTGGATGCCTCTATACCTATCAGCTCCTCATTAATGGTGGATATGTCTCCCGACACCTCATCAACCTGTGGTGCGTTTTTATCACCTGAAAACTCGGTCACAACCTAGATGCCTCATCAATGGTTAACTCAACAACGAATGGCACCTCCTCAATAGTGGACACCTTTGTGTCTCCTGAAACCTCATCAATGGACGACCCTATGGGTGGATGCTCTACTCTCTCCTCCAAGGTGTTAGCCGGAGCTATTAAAGGAATCTCCAACAAGGGTGACTCCTGCATCACGCTGAGTGTATCTACATGCCCCTCACAATCCTACGTGCCCTCAAGCTCATGCTCAACCTCCTCCTTAGGCTCTTGACATCTAAAGCCAAGTCTCAGCCAGCAAAAGTGCCTCTTGGTCTCACCCTCTAAGTGTCACTGTCCTACCTGTTGCTTTTGAGGAGATCTGGTGCCCTAAGTCTATTGAATTTCCCCGCATGGTCAGATGGTTGCACCCCCAAGACATGTGCACCCTAGTGTCGTTTTTGTAAGGATGAGGATGAATTTGGTCTGACACCTTCCTCAACTAGGCAATCCTTTCATCATTCCAGTAGATTCCACCCCATAATTCATGCATACTAAATATTCCTTGAGCCATGGGTTGTCTATGGTTTAACCCGTCACTATGCATACATGCCCCAATATTCCATGATCTAGTTGGCAACACCACAGTTGGCCAAGATCATGGCTCTGATACCACTGTAATATTCCTGGTGGGAAATATCAAGTGATAACAACAAATAAGTGTAACCATAAAACTAACACACCAGCATAATGACAAATTGCACTAGAAATTGTGCCAATAATTGAGTCATTTTATTAAATGAGAAAACAAGGTACATATAAATGAAGAAGAGGAACATGGGCTTGCTACAACAAGCTAATCAAGTCCCAGGTGGAAATGGAGTTTCCTAAGTGCTGGAAACTGCTCTCCTAAGTCTCTGCACTCGCCCAATGAATTCTATTATTGTTGGATGGAAATGAATTGGTGTTTCAGGCCTCTTAACTGCTTAGAAAATTCCAATAAATTAGCTAGAGACTCCTCAGAAGGAACCCAGAATAACCCAGAAAATTCTCACCGACCCAAGTGGTGGAAATGGTCCTAGAATAAATTGTGTCCTCTAACCATTTATGTTGCTAACTGCTGAGTGGAACTAAGAATTTTTCCCTCGAGAGTGCTTAGAAAGTTCTGCAAAATTAATCCTAGCCTCCTCTCATAAAACCCACAAAAACCTAAAAAGGGTTTGTGCTGAGTCCAACATGACTAGGTGACCCCAATTTGTGCATGGACCTCTAACTGGCTAGCAAAATTTATTGTAGATGAAATTTGCTACAAAATGCTCCAAAATTCTCCTAGAAAATCGCCTTCCCACCGGGTGACTTCCTCCCAAATTTTCCCTTTTTCGTTCGTAGCCACACCATAGATTCTCCTTGCCCAAGTGATTGTGCAACAATGCCCAGTGAGCCTCTGCGTAGGCCAAGAATTGGAGCAGCTCATCTCTCCAAAACGTCTCACCAACAGACCTACAAATTGACAAGAAACTCCAGCCCTCTTTGTGGAAGGATTCTCTGCTAATTGGCTGGCCCAAATTCCCCTTTTTGTTGGCGTTCCCAAGAGCCAAAAATTTCTCTTCTGCGTCCAAGGAAAACTCGCTCCAGCTGAAGGAAATGACTGTAAATGTTCGCAATGGAAACGCTAAACTGAGCTCCCCAATTTCCTCACAAGGGAGACACTTGAAGTTCTCCGAAATGATGGTGGAATTCCCACTCCAGAATTACTTGTGTTGAACAACACGATCGTCTTGGCTAAATAGCTCAATAGAACTAATATTAAACTATCAAATGATCAAAAGTACCAAATGGTTGCCTCCAAGCTCTATTTATAATTTTTGGCCCTCTCTCCCTTGGTGGTCCGCACCTTCCACTAATTCACACCCCTCCCTCTCTTTCTCTCTTCTTACTAGTGCAAATTGTTCCATTGGGTCGAATTTCCTTCTCTCCTGGCCCCCACATTCCACTAGAGTTATAATTTCTATTTATCCTAATTCCTATACACCAAACATGTTTCCAATGCCAAAATTACAAAATTGTGCGATGCTTATCACCTCCCCAATAAACTCCATTAACCCCCTCAAATGAAAAATAGAAATTGGGAATATTACAATTTCCTTAAGGCTACCAATTACAATTGTTATTGAATAGACATACACTACATATGCACATATAAATATAAAAGAAAATAAAAAATATCATATTTATTATTAAACCTATACTCCGATTAAAATTTATAACTATATTTAACAATATATATTTTAAATTTCATACATTTGTTTTTTTTTTTCCTTTACATATGAAATCATTTCAAGGAGATATCATTCATCACCATTACAAAAATAATAAGGTAATACACATAATATTTATTATTAAAAAACAATATTAATTAAATAAAATATATAAGCATGAATATCATGTTTATTGTTAATTTTCTTAAAATACACAATTAAATAATTTTAATAATTGGCTTGTGGCATATCACTAATTATATCTCATTTTATCCCACAATACTTGGACACCATATAAAACCTGCCTTGGGTGCTTGATATTGCCCAAGAACCATCATCCAACTATGTCTGCATGTCAAACTCAAAACATAGTAATTTAGTAAATATCATTATTTTGATTCAAATAAAGTTTAAGAAAAATCACTATGTCATTCTTATATGTAGAATTTAAGTTCTATAAAAAATCTTTCTAGTAAGATCAACAAAATATTCATATACCGATTAAAAATACGTAAGTGTGATATAATAAAAACTTCCATATAACTTTAATAGGAATTTTTAAATTTATGAATGTAGATAATTTAAGCAAACACAACAGCTAGCTTTAAACACTCCAAACATAAATTGTATGCAACAATAAAGCCTATAAATAAAAGAAGTGAGCATAACACATATTTCTAAGCAAATATACAACTAGGATGTTCCATCCAACTATAGATTTGCTACTCTAGTTCCTTCAGTTATAGGTCACCCCCAAGTTGAGGCTATGAATCCACAAGAAAGGATGTCTCCTATGGTTGGCTATTATCCATTTACAGTCCAATACTTAGTATGTTCATTGCAAGCTGATTTCTACAACAATTCCAATCCACTAGCTCTCTTTCTCCTCTATTTGCACAACCTAAGTATTGGGATTCCCTTCCCTGCCACATAGTCTTATAGGCTTTCCCACTTCCCTCCATGACTTTAACATAGGTTAACGATAAAATATCTTTAATGGAAACTCCATAAATTCCAACTATAATAGGAGTACTCATTGCAATCACTCTTTCATTTAAATCATTTCCTCAATAGAAATTTAATACAAGATTTAGATTTAATAAACATGTCGAGTTTCCCTTACACACCCTTTTAACACTCTACTCATAAAAACATAACTCTATCATTCTATTCTTATCATATAATTTATTTTTCTTATTTTCATTTTGCAATATTTACATATCACATCACTTATAAATTTCATCCTAACTACAACATAAATTACTATTACTAATATAAAATTAAAATCTAAAATATTATCAATTTCAATATAACTTAACTTAAATTACTACTCATCTCAGTGAGTGTCAACATTCTAGACAATGATATAAATAAAATAAAATAACTCAAACGATGGAATCACTATTTAATAATATCTCATAATTGTAATAATTATGTTATGGGGTTTTATTAAAAAATAATAAATATAAAATTAATTAATTATATATTTTTAAAAGGTATAAATTTATTTATTTATTTAATGAAACAGTAATTTTTTCCATAAATTCTATGGAGTGCTTATTTTTAAATAAACATTTATGGAATGCTTATTTTTTAAATAAGCAATGTAAATGATCGTTTTTCGAAATAACATAAATGTAAGGCATTCGGTTATAAAAACAAGTAAAAACTAAACGAAGCTTACTAAATCATACAAGTGCATGTTCAAGTGCATGTTTATTTCTATTAGTTTACATAATCTTCCAAAGTGGTGTGTTCACAATTGAGCTTGTACATAACATTTAAATATAAGTTGAAGCTATAAATATACCATGCTTATATCATTTTTATTATAAAATTATGCATAAAACTAAGGTTATAGTCCATTTTGGATAGGAGATTATTTATGTGGATTTACGTATTGTTAATAATTTTATTGATATTAAATTTAAAATAATATTTAAAAGTGATACGTTTACAATTGAATCTCTAAATTATTTTTATTTTTAATTGAAATTATAAATATATTATTATATTTGTGTAGAGAGGCATTGAATTTGTAAATTATTTTTATTTTTAATTGAAATTATAAATATATTATTATATTTGTGTAGAGAGGCGTCCTCCAATATAGTATGGAAAAAACGTTGTAATGTATGTCATGTTTACTCTATTCATGTTCTATAAACCTTAGTGGTTTTATGAGTCATGATATTTTTATCTAATGTAATTTATTTAAAGGCACAATTTATTTATTTTTTCAAAGAGAAAAAAATAGTTTACGAGTAGTAAATGCAAATAGAGAGTTGTGATCAAGTCAAGAAGCACCATCACCTCTAAGTGATTTCCTTTCATCTTTGTGTTGTCACGACTTCTTTAATGGAAGAATAAACATTCTTGTAAATCACCTTGTAATAATATATAGATGGTTTCCTAGGTTTGGCAAACCCTTTCCTCTATCATCTATGAATCATATCTAAATATTTTCCATATTCTTGAATATTATATGAGAACTATGGGTTGAGCCTATCTCTCTCATGAAAAGGGTAAGTGATTTCCCTGATGGGGGTGCATTTAAGTTTGGGAGATTTGACAACCCACATGATTGCTATGCATAAATGGAGAGTGGATGATCGAGAGGCTGGCCACGATGAAAGAGAAAAGGTTACCACTTGTCTGATGGTGAGGTACATGTGGCTGCTCCACTGTCTCTGTTAGGTCCCTATAATACTAGTGTATCCCCTTATTGTTGTTATTGTAGCCCCCTTATTGTTATTGTTGTACTCCTGTAGCCCCCATATTGTTATTATTGTTCCCTTACATTATTATTGTTAGGTCAGCTAGGATTATATTGTGACCCCATGGACTCCTATATATAGAAAGGAGGTTGTGTCATTTGTATCATCCAAGAATTGTTCATTATGTAATGTATTAGAGGTTGCCCCCTCGAAGTGGTTGATTTCTAAGGCATTGATCTCTCTTTGCTTCTATTTTTGGAGTTGGTTTCATAACATTTGGTATCAGAGCTTTGGATTCTAGGGTTTTGCTGCTCCAAACAAGCATCGTGGAATTTTCGCTATATCTTTTTTCTACGAAGGTTCAAAAGCTGAAATTTTTACAGAGCGAAGCCAAAATCCCAAGGAACATCGTGTACAAATTTCAAATCTTGGTTCACAATATTTTCGAAGATATGATGTGTGGAAGTTAGGGTTTTTCAGGCTCCTGAGTTTCATCTCAAAGAGGTGACTGTGGGAAAATCGTCATAACTCTCTCTCTGAGCGTCGGATTGGAATTCTGTAAAAAGTGGCCGCAAGTACACAGACTGTGGTTTCCTGTGTATCAATTTCAGAGCTGAAGGGGGAAACAATGACATGTGACATGTCGTACAAGTTTTCTCTACTGAACTAGTCCATAATTAGGTCATTGTGGGAGATTGGGCATAACTTTTCCTTGAAGAATCCAAATCAAGTCAGAATTGTGGCTTTCGAATGAAGATTCAGAGGGCTACTAGAGGACCAAATTTCAGATATCGAAGATCCGAAATCACAGAGATAATTCAGTTTCAATATCGAGCTCCTCAAAAGCGAGAAAAATGTGTGTATTTTTTTTCGAATTGCATAAGTCTTGTGTGAAGAATCAGTTTGAAGTGATTGCAAGGGCATATTGAAGCATATATATCACTATTGGGTTCTAAAATGCCATCTAAAAAGAATTCAACACCCATTAAGCCTTCAAAAAGCTATACTATGACGCATGAAGAGGAAGAATTGCAGTATGAGATATCAAAATTACAGTATCAAGTGCAACAAATTTCGATTTTACAAAGAGCAATCAAAGATGACATAGATGGTTTAAAAGCAAAAATGGAGGCTAATTTGGACGATTTTAAGGACCAAATGAAAGCTAATATGGATGATAAAATAATGGAAGATCACATCGAGCATCAACAACAAGTTCTCCAACTCTCAAAGGATAACCTAACTTTGGTGCAAAATCAAATGAAACAACATGAAGATCAACATTGCATCAAAAGAAGTTCTAAAGCAGTCACAGAAACAAGAACTCGACAACTACCAAATCGAACAATTTCAAAGTATCCCAGCAAGTGGAAGAACTTACTCGTTGAAGATTCCCAATGGAAGGATGAAAATTTTATACAGAAGCATCCAGAAATAATCAAGCATTGAGGGCAACACTTGTTTGAAGGAGAGGGGCATGTTAGGTCCCTATAATACTAGTGTATCCCCTTATTATTGTTATTGTAGCCCCCTTATTGTTATTATTGTTCCCTTACATTATTATTGTTAGGTCAGCTAGGATTATATCAGGACTTCTGGGCGGACTCCTAGCATATAGAAAGGAGGTTGTGTCATTTGTATCATCCAAGAATTGTTCATTTATGTAATGTATTAGAGGTTGGCCCTCGAAGTGGCTGATTTATAAGGCATTGATCTCTCTTGCTTCTATTTTCGAGGCCGGTTTCATAACATTTGCACGAGCTTTGGATTCTAGGTTTCTCCGCTCCAAACAGTCATCGTGGAATTTATATCTTTTTTTTTACCAAGGTTCCGGTAGTTTTAAATTTTTAAGTAGTAAAGCCAAAACTTTATAACCATGTACAAATTTCAGATCTTGGTTCGAAACATTTTTTGAGATATGATCTGTTGAAGTTAGGATTTGTCCAGGCTCTCGAATTTCATCTCAAAGAGGTGACTGTGGGAAAAACGTCATAACTCTCTCCGAGCGCTGTGATTAAATTGCAAAATGGCCGCAAGTACAATGCATCGTGGTTTCTCGTGTATCAATTTTCAGAGTCAAGAGGAAACAAAGGACATGATGTCGTACAAGTTTTCATCGGAACATCCATAATTAGGTCATTGTGGGAGATTGGGCATAACTTTTCCTTGAAGAATCCAAATCAAGTCAGAACTGTGGCATTCGAATGAAGATTCAGAGGGCTACTAGAGGACCAAATTTCAGATATCGGAGATCCGAAATCATAGAGATAATTCAGTTTCAATATCGAGCTCCTCAAAAGCGAGAAAAATGTGTATTTTTTTTCAAATTGCATAAGTCTTGTGTGAAGAATTAGTTTGAAGTGATTGCAAGGGCATATTGAAGCATATATATCACTATTGGGTTCTAAAATGCCATCTAAAAAGAATTCAGCACCCATTAAGCCTTCAGAAAGCTATACTATGACGCATGAAGAGGAAGAATTGCAGTATGAGATATCAAAATTACAGTATCAAGTGCAACAAATTTCGATTTTACAAAGAGCAATCAAAGATGACATAGATGGTTTAAAAGCAAAAATGGAGACTAATTTGGACGATTTTAAGGACCAAATGAAAGCTAATATGGATGATAAAATAATGGAAGATCACATCGAGCATCAACAAGAAGTTCTCGAACTCTCAAAGGATAACCTAACTTTGGTGCAAAATCAAATGAAACAACATGAAGATCAACATTGCATCAAAAGAAGTTCTAAAGCAGTCACAGAAACAAGAACTCGACAACTACCAAATCGATCAATTTCAAAGTATCCCAGCAAGTGGAAGAACTTACCCGCTGAAGATTCCCAATGGAAGGATGAAAATTTTATACAGAAGCATCCAAAAATAATCAAGCGTTGAGGGAAACACTTGTTTGAAAGAGAGGGGCATGTTAGGTCCCTATAATACTAGTGTATCCCCTTATTATTGTTATTGTAGCCCCCTTATTGTTATTATTGTTCCCTTACATTGTTATTGTTAGGTCAGCTAGGATTATATTGTGACCCCATGGACTCCTATATATAGAAAGGAGGTTGTGTCATTTGTATCATCCAAGAATTGTTCATTTATGTAATGTATTAGAGGTTGCCCCCTCGAAGTGGTTGATTTCTAAGGCATTAATCTCTCTTTGCTTCTATTTTTGGAGTTGGTTTCATAACATTTGGTATCAGAGCTTTGGATTATAGGGTTTCGCTGCTCCAAACAAGTCATCGTGGAATTTTCGCTATATCTTTTTTCTACAAAGGTTCAGAAGCTGAAATTTTTACAGAGCAAAGCCAAAATCCCGAGGAACGTCGTGTACAAATTTCAAATCTTGGTTCGCAATATATTTGGAGATATGATGTGTGGAAGTTAGGGTTTTTCAGGCTCCTGAATTTCATCTCAAAGAGGTGACTGTGGGAAAAACGTCATAACTCTCTCTCTGAGCGTCGGATTGGAATTTTGTAAAAAGTGGCCACAAGTACATAGACTGTGGTTTCCTGTGTATCAATTTCAGAGCTGAAGGAGGAAACAGTGACATGTGACATGTCGTACAAGTTTGCTCTACTGAACTAGTCCATAATTAGGTCATTGTGGGAGATTGGGCATAACTTTTCCTTGAAGAATCCAAATCAGGTCAGAACTGTGGCATTCGAATGAAGATTCAGAGGGCTACTACAGGACCAAATTTCAGATATCGAAGATCCAAAATCACAAAGATAATTCAATTTCAATATCGAGCTCCTCAAAAGCGAGAAAAATGTGTGAATTTTTTTTCGAATTGCATAAGTCTTGTGTGAAGAATTAGTTTGAAGTGATTGCAAGGGCATATTGAAGCATATATATCACTATTGGGTTCTAAAATTCCATCTAAAAAGAATTCGACACCCATTAAGCCTTCAGAAAGCTATACTATGACACATGAAGAGGAAGAATTGCAGTATGAGATATCAAAATTACAGTATCAAGTGCAACAAATTTCAATTTTACAAAGAGAAATCAAAGATGACATAGATGGTTTAAAAGCAAAAATGGAGACTAATTTGGACGATTTTAAGGACCAAATGAAAGCTAATATGGATGATAAAATAATGGAAGATCACATCGAGCATCAACAACAAGTTCTCCAACTCTCAAAGGATAACCTAACTTTGGTGCAAAATCAAATGAAACAACATGAAGATCAACATTGCATCAAAAGAAGTTCTAAAGCAGTCACAGAAACAAGAACTTGACAACTACCAAATCGATCAATTTCAAAGTATCCCAACAAGTGGAAGAACTTACCTGTTGAAGATTCCCAATGGAAGGATGAAAATTTTATACAGAAGCATCCATAAATAATCAAGCGTTAAGGGCAACACTTGTTTGAAGGAGAGGGGCATGTTAGGTCCCTATAATACTAGTGTATCCCCTTATTATTGTTATTGTAGCCCCCTTATTGTTATTATTGTTCCCTTACATTATTATTGTTAGGTCGGCTAGGATTATATTGTGACCCCATGGACTCCTATGTATAGAAAGGATGTTGTGTCATTTGTATCATCCAAGAATTGTTCATTTATGTAATGTATTGGAGGTTGCCCCCTCGAAGTGGTTGATTTCTAAGGCGTTGATCTCTCTTTTTTTATATTTTTGGAGCTGGTTTCATAACAGTCTCTACAATATCAAAGAGGATCCCTTGTCTCACCAATTTAAAGTGGAGCAAGTGGAGGCAATATAGTTTTAGTATGAAATTCCCCAAGTTATTTCGATCTGGTAGGTGAGTTCGCTCATAGTGGTACCTCAACCCCGTGTTCACAAGTTTGGGGTATTAAATGCGGGCATGAATATGTATGTCATAACACCCGCTTTTCTTTCCTGTATTATTGCTCCTTCAGACACTGCATATCACCCATTATACTTGTCGATAAGGAGTTTGCTTTATAAGTGTGGGAGTATTACCGCATGGTGGTGGATTCTCTATTTTTTGCTCGTGGATACTCATCCAATGCTCCCTGTGTCGACTTACAATAGTGGCTCCTTGTTGCTTGAAAATCTCTAGCCATGTTTGATTTCTTACTTCCATCCGCCCTGTTTTGTTTTCACGGGTCGTCTTAAATTTCACTTGACCTTCCTTCGAACTAGCACGAATTATATTTGTAGTAAATGTCCATGTTTTTTATATTGTTCGTCCACAATACAACGACAGGCCCATCCTTCGAACTTGTTGTATTTCCCTCCACTTCCTCTCAGATTCTTGACTCGACCGACATTTCATTTAGTTGCCCAGTTCTTATTTTCGAGATGTAGTATCCGATAAATTTTTCATTGTGGATTTGATTATTGGTTCGAGTTTCAGGCCTATCGACCAACCTTAAGTCTTCAAATTTATGTTGTCATGTTTCTCTTTGGTAAACGGGTTTCAGTTTCTCAAACTCTCCCCTACTAGCCAGTATATAGCCTCATTGAAGTGCCAGGTTGAAGTTTGGTTTTTTTATACACTTGGAAATTGCCTTATTTTCACTCTCACAACATGCTCCTGAAGTCTCATTTCAATTACTGTGACATGGTACAACCCTTTACACTGCCACCTCCCTCTTACCTTAGCACTTGGGTTTGGGTGTTTCACACCTATCTTGATGACAACACTCTATAATTCTATCTCAACGATTTTGTCTCGGTGTATAATTTCCAACTGCTCCTTCCCTCAGTATGGGGTAACGATGCTTGGGTGGTCTTGTAACCCTAATTTTCGCCTCTTCCTACTCATACTTTGTGGTGTCAACCCCTATCAGTTCGACCTCTATCAACAGTGTCAATGGCGCCACGACTCCGCCAACCTAGACGAGAGGGAGGCACACCAGGTACTTCTTCCTCTCGGCATCGACGCATTTTTGGATGGCATTCAGTGACTTATCATTTCGATGTATTCCCCCTAGAGATTAGAAATGAAATTATTCAGTTGGAAGCTAAAAAATTTGGAGACAGAGCTTACCATTCAGGCTCAGAAATTACTGGTTCAACACTCTGATGGAATCCTGATCCTGGTAAAATTTGGAAAAGGAAACTCTATTTTCTACACTCATTGACTCTACACAGGAAATTGGACACCTTGCTGCATATGCTAATAAGAGACAAGCACATTGATAAATATCACCTATTTTCCGTGCATGAGGACATCAAAAGGATCCTTCAGGACATACGATACAACTTGGATGATTTAGACTCCAGGATGACCTGGGTAGAACGTTGTTTGGCTTTTGACTCCGATTCTAGCTTTGGTTCACAACCTCATACTTTGACTATCATCACCGCACCAAAAACAAATATTCTTTAAGGAAATGTCAATGAAGTTTCTCCTCAAGGCAACTCCAATGAAGTTTCTTCATTTATTTTTCTAGATTAAATATTACTGCTCTTGGTCTATTTTGGTCTATGTTTATTTCTTCCTTTACTCAATAGTTATAGTGACTTTCATGGTTTACTAGACAATATATGTTTATGGTTTTGTTTTTGTTGTCAAGTCCCTAATATCCACTATATGGAATTTTGGACGGGCCACCTTGTGTTATGCTACTATGCATATCTTTTTTTGTTAGATGTGGACTACTAGAAACATAGAGAGTGTATTAGCTTGTACAAAATCCATACATAATTTTCTGGAACAATATCGTTATCGATGTAAACTTGGTTTTCTTATAATATAAATATTATCATCTAGCTTAAAAAAAGAAGAGAAGAGTGAATGATTATAAATTTATGTAACCTTAATCTTCATAAATTAGAGAGTAATGGTAGACTCTAAACATTTCATGTAGTTTTTTTATTTTGTGTAGCGTGCACTGAATGAGTTTCTAAAGAGTAAGTTTGAAATTGCATAAAAGTTGAAGAGTTTAAATATTATGATTTATTATTTCAAATATATTATTATTATTATTATTTAATTTATTTTTAGAAATTATGAAATAATTATTTCAGAGATATATATTATATTTTTTTGTTGATTAAATTTGTGATTTTAGAATAATGGCATTTTATAGTTTGGTTGACCTAAATTTTGTAATCCATGGGCGGATGAGTAGCTATCAAGCATATAAATTTTGATTTTGTAAAATAATTGGACTCGTTTCAAAGTAAAATAATATTATATAATCCTATTGCTTATTGATCATGTAAAGTCACGTGAATTTTAAAATAATAACATGTTTTTTTCTTCATTAAAAAAATAAAGAATGGAGAAATGAGAAGAATCATCTTTCTACATTGGGAAAGATGGTTATAATTTAACTTAGAACTTTTTTTTCAAGTATCTTTTACAAAATTTTAAATATTAGTTTTTGCAAATTGTTTGACATTGTTAGTAATGTTAGAAACTATATTGATAATAAAAAATATGATGTTTTTTTCTTTTATTGTAACAAGAGTTAATGAGGTAATTTTAATTAATTATTGTTATTTTATTGTAACAAGAGTTAATGAGGTAATTTTAATTAATTATTGTTATTTTTTTTAAAGAGATAGAATTTTTTATTTTATTGTGTTAATCAAGTGAGTTTTATATTTTATAAAATAAAATATATTATAGATCAAATTTAAATTTATACTAAAAAAAAATTATAATTATTTACTTCAATTATTTTAATTAAATTTAATTAACAATTTAAAATACAATTCATAAAAATATTAATACAAATTAATGAAACTAAGTTTCAATTATTTATTGGGCTAAAAGATGTTTTATAATCGATGGAAGGTAAAAATAAAAAATAAAAAATAAAAAATTAAACTTGCTTAGATCCATCTTAACTCTGAATCTATTCAGAGGGAACAAATTTCTTGAGATACAAGCCATTTTTTGAGATACAAACCTCTTTTACAGTGAATAGAGATTTGATCCCTATCAGTGCTTGGTAGATCCAGAATTAAGATGGATCTAGGTCGATTATTATTGTAATTATAATATATTGTGTTTTTAATAGAAAATTATATAATTAATGATATAACTGGTTTTATTAAACCATTATATATTCATCTTAACTCTGGATCTATTAAGCGTCGAAGGAGATCAAATCTCTTGAGGTGCAAACCTCTTTTAGAATGAAAAGATATTTGATCCCACTCTGCCTTTGGTAAATATACACTTAATATGGATCTAGGCTAATTTCATTATTATTTTTTATTAAAGCTATTATGATATGTGTGCATAAATTTCTCTTTATATATATATATATATATATATATATATATATATATATATATATATTCAAAAATGTTTTTTATTTTTTTATTGATTTAAAATGTAGACCATATTCTTATATGTAGTTGTGTACTAATTTAATTTAAAGTGGTAATTTAACCCTTCTACATTTTAAAATATATTTTGAGTATGTTCTTTAACAAATTTTAATTATTGTTAAAATTGCAATAATTGTTCAAGATGACAATTAAATTAATGTCTAAACACACATAAATCTTGTCTCCATAATGACTTATCCTTGAATTATATATCTTAGACGATATTCTAAGAGAAAGTATCTCATTTTCATTAATGATAATATTTCATTTTGTCATTTTTTTTGTTTACATAATTACAATTTAAATAATTTAATTACCCACATCGAGTGATAGCTAGACAGAGTAGGGCCTAAGGTGGCCTAACATATAACCCTTCCACTCATATGTTGGCAACTAGACAACCATCAACATGCAAATCATAAAAAAGAGGATAAGGATGGTATCCTGAGGCTTATGTCATCATAGTCGTCCTCACATGAGGATGTAATCATGGTGGAAACAACTATGTTAGTATTGAAGGGACCGGAGTCTGCTCCTCCATCGTAGCTCCCATGCACAACCTTGATACCAACAACTGCATCGGCTCCTCCCCTTGCCATTTCTAATTATCTTTATTGACTTGTCATGCTCTGTCCCACTTTCAATTCTCTCCATCCTTACTTCAGTGTTTACTCTTGGCTCTATGGCACCCCAATCAAGAGCTCATGACAAAACACCTGTAAAGAGAACCAAGTCTAAACTCAATGCAGATGCCACTGCATTGAACTTTCAACACTATGGTCCACTAGTTTTCAGGAATAGATCTGATTCAATTGAGGAGGAGGTTATCTGGCAGGATTATGCAATCAACTAACAATGGACTTCGTTTCAAACCTCAAACATAGTCAATCTAGAGACATAAAATTCAACTGAATAGTGCAATTTTATTGGGATACAAATTATTTGTTTCTGGGGTAATTATGGAGCAATGTGCATAGGATCAAGCCAACCTCAATCAATGATTGGCCAATCTAGAAAATAAGTCATATGCAAAACCCCCTTTGCTCTTGGCTGGTTAAGAAAAGTGGTGGCATTATTATCTCTCATGCTCCTGAAAACTCTGAAAACAACCATGTCACATTCTCTGAGGTTGGGACAAATCCAATAGGTTCCTCCCCTCCTTAATTCCAGGTTTCAACTATGAGTTGCTATCCAACAATTTTTTATTTTTTATTTATGTTATATTTAGGTTTTCTATGTTATTTTGGTTCTTAGGAAAACACGGGCTTTCTTTCCTTATTGGAAAACTCTCCTTATAATTTGTATACTTTTCAATTCTAGATTAATCTAAACTCTTTTAGATATTCAAGCTTCTAACAATATCTCTATGTTTAAAAAGGTTTTTACTTTTCTGTTTCTTTTTTATCAAAATAAATCTACCTTATAGACATAGTGTTATAAGTCACATATCTACCTTATAGACATAGTGTTATAAGTCACATATGTAATAATGTTTATATTCTAATAAAATAACAATATAAACCTTTAAAATTTTAAATTATTTAATTAAGTTTGAATTCTTTAAATATTATAGAATCTGTAATTGGCACATAAAAGTCTAATTAACCATTGACAAAAATTATAAATCAAAACGTTAGTTTCATTTATCATTTTACTACAAATTAGCTACTAAAAAGATATGATGACTTTCATTTTGTTGTTCTGAGTATAATATATTTTGAAATGATAGTCTTCATCAAACAAAGAAACAAATTTATGTCGTTTTTTCCATAACAATCCATAACAATATCGTTAACTAAATAATTCGAGCCTCTAAGGTATCTCACTAAAAAGGAGAGCGAAGACAAAAAAAAATATGGAATATCAAGCTGTACACACACGGAAATTCCTAAAACATTCTGTTTATCAAGAAAAAGTTTGTCTCTCTAACAAAGTGCACAATCAAGCAAATAATTTAATTTAGTTACGATTAGAAACATATCTGAGTTTAGTTTAGGTATTGAAATTAACCAAATATAGAAATCAGCTCAAGCACTCTACAATATCTCTGAAATTAATTAAATATGTATACGAAAAGCTAGAAGACAATACACTATGCAACCAGGCTTAATATACATTTACTAACTTTAAATATGTTTTGCACTTCTTCTAAGAAACACCTAAACTATGTTGACCACTCTCCTGGCATCAACCTTGTCCTCTTGGCATTATGCTAATAAAAAACACATAATACAATTAATGAGTACAAGGAGGCAACATATTACAATTTTTTTATCATGCTTTGTGGCATCCACCTCATACTTGTCACATCAAACTATAGGGCTCTTCATATGTTACAAAGAATGGTTGCAAGTTTTCCAGAGATCAGGGTGGAGCAATAGGGAGTGTGAAAAGTGTATGCACTTGGCAAGCAAGCTAATGTTGTGTTCCTCACAACAAGACCAGGTCCAAGGGTGTGTTAGACTTGGTGCATTCAGACATTTGTGGTCCTATGTTAGTTGAATCAATCACAAGGTCATTATACTTTGTGACATTCATAGATGATTTTTCTAGGAAGACTTGGATCTACTTCCTGAAGACCAAGGGTGAGGTCTTTGGTCGATTTCAATAGTTTAAAGCTCTTGTGGAGAACTGGACCAAAAATAGGATTAAGGTCTTAGGTATTAATATAGGATAACAAGGGAAAGTATACCTCCAATGAGTTCTAGGATTTTTGCAGGGCAACAAGGACTAAGAAGGAGCTCATGGTTCCTTACAACCCTCAACAGAATGGAATTCCTGAGAGGAAAAACAAGACCATAATGGAGGTAGTGAGGGAAATGATTTATGACTAGGAATTGCCTATGTTTTTGTGGGAAGAGGCATGTAATATAACTATGTACCTAGAGAATATGAATCCTCAGAGTTGGAGGATACGACTCATAAGGATATGTTCACAGGTGTGAAACCAAAGGTAAGTCATCTACATATCTTTGGTAGTCCAATTTATGTTCACACTTCTATGGAGAAAATGACTAAGTTGGAGCCCTTCTTAGGAAGGAGAATTTTTGCGAGATACAGTGAGGTCTCAAATGCATACTGAGTCTAAATTCCAGAACAAAGGAAATTTATCATTAGTCAGGATGTCATATTTGATGAGGGAAGGAAATTTAGGAGGTTTCATGAGAAAGATCCAACAGGGGTAGAGGATCAGGAGTGAGAGGTTCCTAAGGTTGAGCATAGACCAACAACACCAACAACATGGACACAACCTTAATAATTGGAGGAGTGAGATATTCCTTCAAGCTCTACTAAGGGGAGGTCGATATGGTCCAACTAGACCTTGAGAGATGTTGAGGAGCATGTCGAGGTGCTTAGTAGCACTTTCAGGCAATGTAGACCACCAACGAGATTTTCTAGTTATTTGGCCTTTCCAAGAAACATCAGTGAGCCTAAGCCTTCTACTTTTGAGGAGGTTGCAGATGAGCAATTCTGGAGTGATTCCATGGTGGAGGAGTATGGCTCCATCATGAGGAATGATGTGCGGAGGACGGACGAAAAATCAATGGTCACTTCTTGATGGATCTATACCATCAAACATGTCCCTGATGGTACTATCGAGAAGTACAAAACAAGGTTCATGGAGAGAGGGTTCTCCCAATAGGAGGAAGTGGGTTGTGAGGAGACATTCAAACATGTTTCTAGATATGCATCCATTAGAGTAGTCATTTCCATTGCTTCATAGATGGGGTGGTGATTACATCAAATGGATGTGAAGACTACTTTCCTCAATGGAGTGATTGAAAAGGAGGTGCATATTGAGCAGCGTTAAGGCTTTGAGGTGAATGGGAGAGAGTCTCATGTATGTAGGTTGAAGAAGGACCTTTATGGGCTGAAGCAGGCTCCACGTGCATGGTACGCCAGGATTGATGGATATCTTCCCGGTTTGGGCTTCACCAAGAGTGAGGCGATCTCCAACTTGTATTATGTACTTGTTGATGGTGAGCCGCTCATCATGGTACTTTATGTTGATGATATTTTCTTGACGAGATCAAAGAAACTCATAGGGATGTGCAAGGAGGACCTTATTTCGAAGTTCGAGATGAAGGACATCAACATGATGCATTACTTTTTTGGATTGGAGGTGTGGCAATAGCTAGGAGAGATTTTCCTAGGGTAGGGAAAGTATGCAATTGACATCTCGAGGAGATTTAGGATGGATAATTGTATGACTATGTCTACACTGATGATCATTAACTTGAAGAAGTTAAGTGCTTTTGAGGGTAAGTTGTTGGATCCAACATTGTATAGGTAGTTGATAGGTTCCTTGATGTATCTTATTAACACTAGGCTAAATATATGTTTTGTTGTGAACACGCTCAACTAGTCCATGGTTGAGCCAATATATGTTCATTGGGTGGTAGCAAAGCATGTGTTGAGGTACTTGCAAGGTACAATGGACTTTGAGCTAAGATATGTTGGATTTTATGGAGTAAAGTTGCAAGGGTACATAGATTCTGATTGGGTTGGGAGTGTTGTGGATAGAAAATTCACATCTAGATGTTGTTTCAACTTTGGATTATCCATGATCTTGTGGTAAAACAAGAAGCAACAATTAATGGCGCTTAGTTCAATAGAGGCAGAGTACATGGTAGCGAGTATGGCTTCAAAATATGTTTACTAGATTCTTTGGTTTGGAGATGGGACCAAAAATGATTCACTCTGACAATAAAAGTTGCATTAATCTCTCTGAGAATCTTATGTTTCATTATTGATCCAATCATCTCGAGATCAAAAATCATTTCATCAGAGTCCATAGAGGCGATGTGAGACTGCAGTGCATTTCCACATGGGAGCAGGTGGCCGATATTCTCACTAAGCCTCTAGTAAAAGGAAATTTTGTGAAGTACAAAGACAAGTTGGGGGAAATGGAGAATCCCTTCCTCGGTAGGAGGGAGTGTTGAAGCTCGTGGTACCTTCGCAAGGTCTTCTACATAGCATTAATGTCTTAGCATGTAGAAGATTATTTATTGCCTCTTTAGGTTCTTTCTTGGTGGAGTAAGTGATTTATGCCTTCTTTCCTAAGTCTAACTTAGGAAAGGTACAATAATTAAAGTCAATTGATTATTGTGGACTATTAAGTCGATTTCTAAGAATAAATAATTAAATTATTTAAGTGACATAGAAATGATCTTAATCGTTGATCTATTAGATCTTCTAGAAGGGATATTAGGGCTAGGGACGTGGGTTTGACATGTTGATTGGAGTTAGAGAGAAAGGGTTTCGTCTCATCTATGATGCCTAGACTAGCAGAGGGACCCATAGATTTACACCATTGCAGATTTAATTTATTTCCTATATATCGACTTATGAAAATTTTAATTTTCCTAAGTCAAATGATAAAGAGATCTCAACCTTACAAATTAAATTAAATCTCGACCATTGAGTTTACTAGGTGGAACCATGTCGAATTATAAAGAGGATATGAAGCAGCTAGTGGTATCATCAACTTAGTGCACCAAAAAGTCTGTTCTACTCAATATTTTCAGCAAGCATGTTAAGCGATTAGTGCACTCAAACCAATGCAGAGAGCGCAAGGAAAAGAAGCCATTCAACTCTTAGATTTTCCATCCAGTCGTCACTTTCATCTAGGCTGATTTTATCAGTGCAGAAGGGTCGTATAGAGGGATGTACATATCTGTACAAATTTCACACAACACATAGGTAGAGAGGGTTGTGAGAGCCAAAACACAGTCCACTTGGGCAATGGGTAAATTTCGGGGGTTGTTGAGCCAAAGGGAAGTTTTCCCTTTTGTTTGTAATTTTCCTGAGAAATGAAAAATTGTTGAAGAAAAAATAAAGAACACACACTTAGCAGGTTTTCCCCAGAGTTGGGGTTTCATGGGTAACTTTTGCTGTTATGTCTTTTTTATGTGCTTGTGTCTTTAATGGTTTATTTTCCATTGTGAATGCTTAATAATAATACTCAGTATATTTGGTGAATGCATCTAAAGGTTTCAATTTTATTTTATTTCATTATTGAAATTCATTAAATTAGTTATTGGGTATTTAAAATTATAACATGGTATCAAAGCTCAGTCTTTGATTGAAGACCAAAACATCAATATTTACTTCCTTAGGAGCAGGTTAAAGGGAGCAAAGGCACAATTTACCAATCAGGACCCATACTAGGTTTTCCTTAAACAACTTAGCGCTAGGGTTTTTCTGAGCAGTTCAAACAAGAGCATGGTGTACTTGGGCTTAACATTTTAGGATCGCCTAGATGGGGCCTCAAATTTCTGTTCTTGGAGGGAGGGGATTGTTGTAGTGCTAGAGGAGCAGGGCATTTGGGAGTTTGTGGAAAATCCACTAGACCAACCAACTAATTCTTAGTATTTAGCTTAATACAACAAGAAAGATGTGAAAACCAAAAGAATTATACCTCACCTGTCTAGGAAGAAAACTATTCAGGCCATGTGGGAAACCATCATAGGTTTGTACTAGGGTTTGAATGAGGCCAGGAAATTGGTACTCAAGGACAAACTCAGAAACATCAAGATGGTGAAGTATGAGTCTACGGTCTCATACCTTACCAATTTCACTCTAGAGAGGGTCGAGATAATTGGAGTTAGGGAGATTTTCTTGGACATAGACCCTATCAGCTTTGCAGTATTGGGTTTTCCCAAGTCTTGGGAAAAATTTACTTATGCCATCGACTGCAAAGAAAACCTACTAGGATGGGAGACGTTATGGGGTAATTGCTTCCAAGAGGAGATCCAAAAGCAGGCCAAAATTTGGTCTCAGGTAAAGATTGAGGAAGAGGACAACTTTTATGTAGTTGGCAATAAGGGCAAGGCCAAGAGCAAGAAAGGTGTAGGAGGGGTCGAGTCTAGCTCTAGAGGTGATAAGAAGAATAAGGATCTCAACTGCTTCTAATGCCACTAGTTTGGGCACTACGCCACCAAGTACCCAATAAGAAGAAGGGGTCTAAGAAGGAACATGTGGCAACATCTATAGAGGTAAACGAGTTCTCCTCTCACTTTGAGAGGGAGTTCTCACTTATAGCTTGCATGGAAAGCTCAGTGGCTAGCATTGTGTGGTATATTGACAATGGAGCTTCTAGTCATATGACCGTGAACAAAGATTATTTCAGCCAGTTAATTGAGAGGGACATGCAGTTCCATATTGAGCTTGCAAATGACGGCAATTACATAGCCAATGGCATGAGACTACCAAGTTTGAGAGGGAGTCTGGGAACACACTCTACCTCAAAGATGTCCTCTACATCCCAAGGTTGAAGAAAAACCTTATTTATGTTTCATCCATAGAAGATAAGAGTTTTGAGATAATCTTCAGCAGAGGGAAAGCCTTCGTCAAGCCTTCCAACTTCAGAGCAGCCAAGAAAATTAGAGTTAGGTTGAAGAACCACTACAAGCCTCAGTTTTAGGTAGCCACAACCTTGAGCAGCAGAAGGGACCATGAGTAGAGCCATGACCTAGGGGAGCTTTGGCATAGGTGTATGGGTCACTTACACCATGGAGCACTAAATATTCTTAGGGAGATAGCCACAGGACTGCCACAGTGCGGTGTTGACCAACATGACATGCGCAAGGGTTACAAACTTGGAAAGTATGTTGAATTCCTTCCCCAACAAAGACAGTAAGGCCTAAAACATCTTGGACATGATTCACTCAGATGTGTGTGGACCATTTTCAGACTCCATCCCTTATGGCAAAAAGAAACTGTCATCTTCATTGATGACCACTCGAGAAAGACTTGGATCTTATTCTTGAAGAAGAAAGATGAAGTCTTCTTGAAGTTCGTGCAGTTCAAAGCCTTGGTGGAGAACCAAACAGGTTAAAAGATCAAGGCATCGAGGTTAGACAATGGTGGGGAGTGTTGTGGCTCATTTGCATTTACCTTTGAAATATTTTTCAAAACACCAAAAAAACATTTATGATATAAAATGTAAAATTTTGTGTGTCGTAAAGGAAATTTGATTTATATGTTGGTACATTAACATTACGTGATGATATGTGAAGGTGGGTCGAGTCAGGCTCATTCACGTGCAGAAAAGTTCAAGAGTAAGACCGATGGGCACGTTCAGAACATTGCACACTGGACAGGGTCGAGTCGGGCTCATTCACAAACTCAGGAGAGACTAGCGTGGCAGATTACCGGATAAGTGTTACATAGCAGGTTGTCACTGTCCCCATACTCCCCGTTCCTTGATCCTGGAGGACCCATACAGTGACCCTTGTGTACTTTCCAAGCATGGAATACATACCCCTGAACCACGCTTTTTCTGCCAATTCATCTCCCTTTACAACTTTTTGGGAAGATCCTTATAAAAACCTAGTTTTCAAGGTCGACGTTTTGTCTCAGTGTCTGACCTGCGCCAATAGCAGATATTTTCATTCAGACCCGCGTCGATCGACGCTGTGTCTTAATGTCGGACCCGCGCCAATCCTCTTTTGGAAAGTTTTTTAAATAGAAAGGAAGCTTCCGCGACTAGAAGCTCGCGAGGTGACAAGCTGGAAGTTTGTTTTGAGGATATGGCCGAGGAATTCCCCTTTGGGCTTCTTGTTCCCAAGAAATAGGAACTACTTCAAAGGATAAGCTCTTTTCCCATTATTTGAGGGCCCATAACCTCCTCCTCCATTGTTATATAAGGAGACCTCTTTCACCTCTGCTGCCTTACTTTTGCTAGAAACGAGAGGCAATCATAGCTTCAGGAGAATAGTGCAGAGTGTGATTGTTTTTGTGTGTTAGGAACATAGTGAGATCTTGGACCTTTGTGTATGAGGGTGTTGCAAATGTGCTTGGATACAGACCTGCCGAAGGAGAGCCTCAACATCAAGGCTTGGTTTTAAACTCCCCTCGTCTTTAGCATAATAAAATGCAATTGATGTTTATCTTCCACTCTTCTTTACATTCATAATGAGATTTCTAACATTCCTTGATCAGTTAGATAGGTTGTAATTGTTTTATGTTTGTCGTGATTTTATGCTTGTCGTGGTGTCTTGACTGTCTGTACAGGTAATCGAACGTTGGTAGCAGCGTGTATCGAGCTTGAGAAGAACAACGCATCAAGAAGCTTCGACACAAGACAACAACATAGCATTAGAACAAGGTAGGTCATCTTCCTTGCTTTGAATTTCATTTGCAATCTAGGAAGGTAGATGTTAGTATGTTCCCATAGTTTCTAGACCCACCCTAGGGCTAGAGGGATCGCCTCTGTCCGCAGAGGGGATTTACTTGGACAACGGATTGGCGACTCCATTAGGGAGTTTCCTTTGAGTTTGTCACTCTTTGAGGTCTTAGTCATTCGACGAGTTTAGTCGAACGACCATTTCTCTATTTGTTCCTATGTTTTTCATCAATTACAATCTTTTAGTTTTTGCTTGAAGTGGTGAGTCTAGTCTTGGTTAGGAGAATTTTTTTTTTCTTTTGCAGGCATTGGCGCTTTTATTTGTCTAACAGTCATGCAGATTGGCGCTAGTTGTCAGTTATAAAGTCGCGCCAATGGGCTGTTGGCGCTAGTTTCAGCCCCAAAAGTCGCGCTAATTCCAGGGTGTGTGAAAAATTAAGGTTTTTTCCCTAAGTCCTTCACCAGTGTGTCTTGCCCTTCCGGTCCTTTTCTCTGTATGATTTACATGTTCTCCCCTTCACTCAAGTTGGTTTGATTGGCTCATTGGCTTGGTTTTTGGTTGTTTTTTTTTGTCCTTTCTGTCGAGACATGCATCCTACATCCTAGGTTTTTCTAGGACTGTGGATCAATTGCCTGGTTGTATGCTTCACGAGACATTGCCCTACTAATTTAATCACTCTCCTTTCTTGGTGAGCTATCTCTAGTTGATTGCCTTTTGCTTTTTGGTTGATTGAGTGATCAAGTCTCAAGTGTCTGTCCAAGTTCATTTGGTCTACTTGTTCGCTTGTGAGCATATATTACATTGCTCATTGTTCAGCTGAAAAGTCCTCTGATTGCTTGATGTAAAAGGGAATGAATGCCTTGTTTTGAGTCCATGCTTTGGAAGTTCTCTTTGTGCTTACACTCATATGTATTGCAGCCTTTTGAGGAATTTCGTTACAAAGTATTCAAAACAAGATTGTATTCTTAATGTTTGTTGCATCCTTTTTGCATTAAGGAAATTTGCGTTCTTTTAGTTTTTGTCTCAAAGTTTGCTTTTCGTTAAAATGCATTAGATCAAGTTGCATTGAAAAGTCATGTCTGAAATTTATCATTGAACTTAGATTACATTGTTTAATGATTGAAAACTAAAAAGCGCTTTGAGTGCATTCTCTTTCATTAAAATCATGCATTAAGTATATTCTCATTTAATCGAAAATTGCATTGAGTGCATTCTTATTCTTTCAAAAGAAAGAGGAAATTGTACATAGATTACAATTGCATAGTTTTCAAAAAGAGATTTTTTCATAGATTACATTGCATAATTCACATCTTTGAATGCTTTAGATTATTTTTGGATAGTGTAAGTTATCTAGTTAGGAAAAAGTTTTATTTGCAATATCACTGTTTGTTGCATCATTATTTGAGACTCTTCCCTTAACTAGATAGCATTCATTGAATCGAAAGATTTCTTTTCTCATATAGCTGCATATAGAAGTTCTCCAATGACAACGGTAGGGCTTTGAAACCGATACATAATTCAAGATCAACCATAAAATTTATACAACCAATCTAAGGAAGCATTGAAACTTAACGCTCACACTTACAGGTCTAGGCTAGTGACATGTTCCGACATCGTTAAACCTAGCAGTTGTCGCTCACCATCTGGCATTAGACAGCGCTAACACGGACTTGTGCTCCTCGTACCGTCGAGTATATAAAGGGAGACCCTCATAGGTTGCAATTCTTTATCCATAGGAAGTCGAGTCTATCACCCTGTAACTGTGATACACCAAACATAGCATTCAGGGAGACTGCCTGCACGTACGTTAAGTCCTTGGTCATTTCTCTTTCATTTGATCACCAAGGTGTATATTGTAGTTCATGGAAGCTTGGTACACCCTCTTGCTTAGATTTACCTTTGAAATATTTTTCAAAACACCAAAAAAACATATATGATAAAAAATGTAAAATTTTGTGTGTCGTAGAAGAATTTTGATTTATATGTTGGTACATTAACATTACGTGATGAGATGTGAAGGTGGGTCGAGTCAGGCTCATTCACGTGCAAAACAGTTCAAGAGTCGGACCGGTGGGCATGTTCAGAACATTGTACACCGGACAGGGTCGAGTCAGGCTCATTCACAAACTCAAGAGGGACTAGCGTGACAGATTACCGGATAAGTGTTACACAACAGTTTGTCACTGTCCTTGTACTCCCCATTCCTTGATCCTGGAGGACCCATACAGTGACCCTTGTGTACTTTCCAAGCATGGAATACATACCCCTGAACCACGCTTTTTCTTCCAATTCATCTCCCTCTACAACTTTTATGGAAGATCCTTATAAAAACCTGGTTTTCAAGGTCGGCGCTTTGTCTCAGTGTCTGACCCATGCCGATAGCAGATATTTTCACTGAGATCGGTGCTCTGTCTTAATGTCGAACCCAAGCCAATCCTCTTTTAGAAAGTTTTTTAAATAGAAAGGAAGCTTCCACGACTAGAAGCTTCGCAAGGCGACGAGCTGGAAGTTTGTTTTGAGGATATGGCCGAGGAATTCCCCTCTGGGTGTCTTGTTCCCAAGAAATAGGAACTACTCCAAAGGATAAGCTCTTTTCCCATTATTTGAGGGCCCATAACCTCCTCCTCCATTGTTATATAAGGAGACCTCTTTCACCTCTGCTGCCTTAGTTTTGTTAGAAAGGAGAAACAATCATAGCTTCGGGAGAATAGTGCAGAGTGTGATTGTTTTTGTGTGTTAGGAACATAGTGAGATCTTGGGCTTTTGTGTATGAGGGTGTTGCAAACGTGCTTGGATACGGACCTGCCGAATGAGAGCCTCAACATCAAGGCTTGGTTGTGAACTCCCCTTGTCTTTATCATAATAAAATGCAACTGATGTTTATCTTCCACTCTTGTTTACATTCATAATGAGATTTATAGCATTCCTTGATCAGTTAGATAGGTTGTAATTGTTTTATGTTTGTCGTGATTTTACGATTGTCGTGGTGTCTTGACTGTCTGTACAGGCAATCAAACGTTGGTAGTAGGGTGTATCGAGCTTGAGAAGAACAACGCATTAAGAAGCTTCGACGCAAGACGACAACATAGCATCAGAACAAGGTAGGTCATCTTCCTTGCTCTGAATTTAATTTATAATCTAGGAAGGTAAATGTTAGTATGTCCCGTAGTTGCTAGACCCACCCTAGGGCGAGAGGGATCACCTCTGTCTGCAGAGGGGATTTACCTGGACAACAATAAGCTCAGGAGGGTTACACCATGGAGCAAACAAACTAATTTTCCGAAGGCAAAGAAATGGCACATTTCCCTTAAAAACTTAAGAGTTTTGGAGGAGGCGCAAAGGGAAAAACGGATGGTCGGGATCAAAGTGCAGAATTGAAGCGGAGAGATGGACGACGGAGATTAAACTGCAAATCGCAAGTTTCAAAGGATAGGTGCAGGAGGTAAATGTTAAAATAGTGAAGTGTGATATGCGATGGGGTGGGGCCCTATCACAAATCACAAATAGCAAGTTTTAAAGAATAAGTGCGGAGGTAAATGTTAAATTCGTCGAAGTGCGATATGCGGTGACATGGCAGATGACGTGGCCCCGACCCCACAGATCGCAATTGATTTATGGTGATGTGGAAATTTGACATGGTAGTGACGTGGCAAGGTTATGTGGCAAATGACGTGGCCCTGGTCTGCATACCGCACATCAAAAGTTTTAAAAGTTAAGTGCAAAGGGTAAGTGTTATAACCGTCGAAGTGCGATGTGCGATGCGGTGGGTCCCGATCGCAAACCACAAATCGCAAGTTTTAAAGGATAACCACAGGAGGTAAGTGATAAAGTCGCCAAAGTGCAATGTGCGATGTGGTGGGGCCCGATCGCAAATCGCAAGTTTTAAAGGATAACCGCGTGAGGTAAGTGATAAAATCGCCGAAGTGCGATGTGCTATGCCAAGTGGGACCTGATCGCATAACGCACATTGCAAGTTTTAAAAGATAAGTGCTAAGGAAAAGTTAAAGACAACAAAATGCAAAATGCGGTGTTGGCAGGGACTCGATGTTGTTCCAAGATGAAATCTAAAGGATTTCAAGTCTGGGCTTATGAGGTTTGTGTGTCATTTTATGAAGAAATAGGAAAAACACGACAAAGAGACTCGGGTAAATGACCCGACACAGAGCAAAGGAGAAGAGAAGACTAAACATAGCAGGCACACACAGAAGAGGCAGAGTCGGGTAGCAGGTGACATGATGACATCGTTCGAAACACAAAAGGCATAGCTAGAGTCGAGCATAATAACATATAGTGGCACTGTGGGAAGCATGACAACTGGGTCGAGTCGGGCACTGAGGCGTTGTTACAGAACTGTGCAGCTACCGCATCATAACCAGGGAGGACACCTCAGCACTTCGGGGGGACGCATCAACAACATTAGATTCAACAAAATGAATGATATTTCCAATTTCAATTTGTTTTCTCGGTATGATTGCATAAGTAATCTTAACAGTTTAGGTAGTCAAGTAGTTTCAAGGAGTTAAACAGTTACAAAATACTTTGATGTATTTAAGTAGATAGAAATAAAGAAAACAGGTTTCGAGTTTTGGACCTTTGGATGACTGTTAATTTGGTACTCAATTTTCTGAAATATAAATGAAAGAAGATCAAGTTTCCTACACCTGTTGATATTGATATGTCTTTCCAGTTTCGCTTTGTGTTTATTCCTCTTTGAATGAAGTGAAGTAATGTAACAGCTGGTATCTTAATTACATCTGTGAGTAAGATTTAAATAACCTTAATTTGCGCTCCTTCACTTCATCTCTTATCCCTTCACAAACTCATGATGAAACTTTAAAGTAATATATTCTGTGTTTGAAACATATTATTTTGAGTTTCCTCTCTCTCCATGAATTTCCTCTTAAACTTAAAAGTGATAGATTGTGTTTCTCAGCATATCATTTTGAGTTTCCCTTACAGTTCTTCTCTTTATTTCATTCAAATATCAACAGTTTATGGCATTGTGAAGGCTTTCATTATATTAGATTATTGAGGGTATTAAGCAATTAAATTTCTGAGGTGTTAAAAAAAGGCCATTTGGTATTGTAATTTTGACATACATTTATAAAATGTCTTAAGCACTGATTCCTTACCACAGCCAAGGGATTGTTTCTTGAGATACAACATTTTATGGTGCCGTTGTCGAGGACGAAGAAACGAAGTTTATTTTTCCCTAGGTTTTTCACATTATTTCCTCTGGTTGTTCAGTGAGGAGGAAATATTGGGCTGTGTTTGTTATTTTCAAAATTTTGGCTTTCAAAAGGCCTCACACGAGGTCAAATACCTCACAACAGATAGTCCCTGCTTTGCCAGATCCATAAATATTTGTTTCTAAAAAGGCTTAGAAACCTAAAACCACTTCAACACCCAATCATACATTGTCTACTCCTGGCAACAATTCTCATAACCCTTTGTTTGAAGATATTTCCAAGGAACTCTCCTTCTTGGAACAATATTCTCCTTCCACACCCATTCATTTTCAAGAACCTAAGTTAGAAGAACATTCTTTCGAGTCTGTTTTTTTTACCTTCACTCAAGCTCAACCAAATATAGTTGTTGGTTCTTCTGCCATTGTTCATCAAACCATTCCCATATCAGTCTTCTCACCACCTTCATTCACTTCCACAACAGGTTCATCAACCTCAACTACCCAAGGAACAATTAACCAAGGTGTAAACATGGTAGCACCAGCTTTCTTAATGAATAGATATGCACCAATAAATCTTACACAACCAATGAATTCCATACCTCAAGAATACCTCGAATTAATTCCTTGTTTCATTGGAGAAGATGAAGTAACTGTAGAACAACATTTACCCTTGTTTTGCACTTTTGCTGAGAATTTAAATGTAGAACATCTTGATGTTGTGATGAGACTATTTGTGCAGTCTCTAAATGGAGAGGCTAGAAAATGGTTCAAAGGTTTACCAAATGGTTCAATAAATAACTGGGAAGAGTTCCCAGTTAGAAACTCAATTCACTTAGAGATGGGGAGAAAAGAGAGATCATGGTTACTCATTGACAAAGATTAATGCAATTAAAAGAAGGCCTAATGAAAACATTTCTGAGTTTGTAAAAAGATTCAACAAATTGTACAATAGTTTACCTATAGAGATGAAGTGCCCTCCCCCATATAGGAGCAAAGGTAGTTTTTGCTGGGGCTTTTGACTAATTTTAGCTTTACATTGAGAGAGAGAAGAGCCCCTACTCTTGAGCAGATACAGACAGATGCTCTAGAGATTGAAGCTAACATGACTGCAGCTGGAAAGACAAAAGAGAAACAGCTAGTCCAAGAGTAGGGGAAAGCAAAAGAAGAATCATCACAAGATCTAAGAATTGAAGATATGACAAAGGTGATAAAAAATCTGACAAATAAGCTAGCTAAGATGGAATTGGAAAATAAAAACTCCCAAAGACAAGTACAACAAAACCGAGGGGGGTTCAACCCTCAATTCAAAAGACATCCCTTGCAAATTTTGCAGAGGGAAAGAAGAGATCAAGACTAGGTTCAAGCACCATTGTATATAGAAGTAGCACCCGCAGAGCCAACAGAAGATACCAAAGGGAGGGCGAGGATTAAGTATCTGCTATGTATACAATAGAAGAGGATGAAGAGGAAGCTTGCGAGGGAGAATATCCTGAAGCTGAAGTATCTTTTGATCAAGATGAAATGGATGAGTACTGTAGGCAATTCACAGATTTCATGCAAGCTGAGTTACATAAAAAGTATGATTTAAGGTCTAGAAAGAGATCTAGAGTGGAGGATAATGAAGGTGAACAATAGGGTTCCATTCCTCCTCCAATGGCGACTCCACAACAAAAGGACCCTGTGAAACTGGTTAGTAATGGGAAACAACCTATAAATTCACTTAATAGAACAAATGTGCAGCAAGGTGAATCTTCCCAGAACAAATCAGTTGAAACTAATATTTTGGAGAGTTGTTCCTGTACTTGAACAAGCTGCAAATTCTAGAAAGAATGAAGAAGAACTTGAAAAGAACGTTAAGCAAACTCATGCTTTCAGTTTGGCAAAAGTGTTGAAGAAGGTTAAAATTCAGGATCTCTTCTAGAATTAGCTATAATACCAGCTTACAAGAAAGAAATTTCAGAATTTATTAATCTCACACAGATGGAAGATATAAGTGACACAGTGAACTTACAAGAAGAAAAGCCAGTGGTCACCTTGGTCCTCATGTAGAAGAAGTAGATCCTTTTGTTCCACCCTTCTATATTTCTCTGTTGCTTCATGATTTTACTCTACATAATTGCATGCTGGACTAAGGAGCATCCCATAATCTCATGCCATTGTCTATTATGAAGGAACTAAACTTGCAGATTACCAAACCTTATAGGTATATGTATTCATTTGATTCCAAAAGGGTGAAATGTGTTGGGTTAATTAAATATGTAGCAGTTTCGTTGGCGCAAATCCCAGCAAAGAGTATAGTCATGGATGTAGTGGTTGCTCACATTCCAGCCAAGTTTGGAATGCTCCTATCAAGATCTTGGGAAGCAAAGTTGGGAGGTGTTCTAAAATTAGATTTCACCTATGCTATCATTCTGGTTTTTAATGGGGAAGAAAGGAGATTGCATAGGGAAACAAGGTTTGTGAAGACCACCTCCAATAAAGATGCAAGAAATTCCCCCATTTATAGTCAAGAAACAGAAGATCTTTCTTGTTTCATGCTGCATGAAGATGCAAAATTTGCTGAAGACACAGGGAAGCATCTCTCTTCAGCAATTGTAAATAATGAGTTGCACTCAAGGAATATTTGGAAGTGCTACTTTGATGGTGCCTACTCCAAGGAAGGCGCAGGTGTTGGATTCTTGCTAATATGACCAGAAGGTAACCTCATGCCTTTCTCTTTTAAACTAGAATTTGATTAAACAAACAATGTGGCTGAGTATGAGGCCTTAATCTCAAGCCTTCAAGTTGCTAAACAGATGGGGGTTCAATGTATTTCAATTTTTGGTGACTCGGAATTGATAATAAGGCAGATTAAAAACCATTGTCAAACCAAGCATCTGAGGTTAAGATCATATAGGAATGAAGTTTGGGATCTAATAGAAAAAGATTTTGAAGCCTTCAATCCTCAGTTTATTCCGAGGGAGGAGAATAGATTAGCAGATTCTTTAGCAGTTGCAGCCAACACCTTCAAACCTCGAATAAATCCAAGGCTAAGGTATGAAATTGAAATTAGACATAGACCTTCTATCCCTAACAATGTGAAACATTGACAGGTGTTTGATGATGATGAGCAGATAAATCAGTTCCTAACAATGATTGGAAACTTTGAAGATGCTGAGATAGACCAAGAGGAAGAACAAACAGATCAAAAAGCAGAAATAAGAAACCTTAAGCAGTCGATAGGTGAACATAAGATTATCCAATTGAAAGATAATGTGCTCCCTAAAGGGTTGGTTCCCCTTGAAAGATTATTTGATTCTAATGATGTTGTTGATTCAAAGAAAACACATCAAGAAGAAGAGATGGAAGATTGTAATTTGGGAACTCAGCAGGAACCAAAAATAGTGAAATTGTTCAAAGGTGTTCCCAAAAACTACAAAGAAAGGTACATTATCATTTTAAGAAATATATGGATGTGTTTGCCTGGTCATATGAAGACCTGAAAACATATGACAAAAGCATAATTTAGCATAAGATCCCATTGAAAGAAGGAATCAAACCACACAGACAAAAGCTCAAATAGATCAATCCATTGTTGCTAGCTCCAATCGAAAAAGAAGTGAAGAAATTGTTGCAGGGGAAAATTACAGTCCCTCTTAGATATTCAGACTGGGTTTCTAATCTGGTTCCTGTATGTAAATTTATGTAGATGTTCCATGCTTGATGCAACTTTACTTATCACTACAACAATCACATAACCAATCAAGTAAAATCTTGTCCCGAGTGGATCTACGAACGACGAAGCAGAAAAATGTGTTGTTGGTGCATTACGTGTGGTCAACGATTCTTCAGCAGCCAACGAAAGTCTCCTTGAGTGATAGCCCGACGCCAATAACAACCCTCAAAACAACCACATGGTCAAAGTCAACCTAAACGCATTGCCCCGAGCGTAACGGCAACTTACCAAACAACGGTAGCAACGGCGGCGGCAAGCTGCATCAACGATAACAACAACGGCAGCAACAACAGCAGCAGCAAGTAGTAAAAGTCAACGCAACACAGTCTACGGTTAGCCTTTGACCTCGGTTCTTGGGCCAAAATGTACGGCCTTCCAAAATCGAAGTCTCCACCAAAAATCAGCTCCTTTGGACCATGCGTTGACCAAAGTCAACGCTGGTCAAACTTGTGTGGAAACCCTAGCTACTGCAGCTTCCTCTTCATCCTTCTTTACCACGTGTGAACTGAAACTACCTCCAAGGAGCTCGAACCAATCAGAAGAGGAGAGATGATGTGTGAGGATGAGATGAGTGAAATGTCCTCCAACATTGACTCTATTTATATCAATCACTGAGGTGTGTGACACATTTGCTGGGGGTGTAAAACCTTAAGGCCGACCTGCACATATTTTGAAAGTATTAAAAATAAATTCAAAATAAATGTTCTGCTCATTGGATCAAGATGATATTTAGATCGATCTTGCACCTCTTCGAAAGAGGAACCCAATAAAAATATTGGTGTCTTCATCGAGAATCATAGCGAGTTTGGACCCTAGTTGTCCAATTTTAACACTCCCTCTCAACTTGGGAGAACTCCATCCACCAGTGCAATTAAACATCGTGTGTCATCCCACCAAAACTTGCTTTTCTGGCCTCTTTATTGTAAACAAGTGGGTCGGTCACGAGAATATCCGGCATTCCGTGACGATTCCGGCCCGGAGGGTCCGAAACTCTAGGATAAAGGTCTTGTAGCCAGTTGGTTTATCTGACCCGAAGTCAGTTGGAGGTCTGAAACCTCACTAGGACTCAAGAGAGTCATATACTAACCCGAAGTTAGTTTCACTGACCCGAAGTCAGTTGGAGGTCCGAAACCTCACTAGGACTTGATCCCAGATCAAGAGGTTGGACTGTGCCATCCTAGATAGAGATTACGACAATATTTGATGTGTCCATCAGTCTTTGCTACTATTCTCTAGCTTTTCCCACCTCATTGGACAAATGAGAGGTACTTCCCATGAGTCTGGAACTCAAATGGGTACGATGCATACAAGGCACAGATCATGAGAGGCGAACCAACTCAATCATCATAACGGTGGGGCCCAAGCACACGAACAAGGATTGACAAGCCTAGCCTTGTGGTTGCTTATAGCTCCAAGAAGCTATCCCCAAATCTCCCCTGGAGCTCCCAGAGCTAATCGTCCAATAGGACCCTCCAAATAGGGTCATTCCAAAATTCCATGATTCTCATGCAAGTTTAGGAACATGACCTTCCCCAAGGACTCTGTGAGAATATCTGCGACCTGCTCATCAGTTCCTATATGATTGAGCCTTACGGCGCCTCGCTGTACCATATCCCAGATAAAGTGGTACCAGCCATCAACATACTTGGATCAATCGTGGAACCTGGGATTCTATGACAAATGAATCCCCCTCTGGTTATCACAAAGGATAACGGTGGCATCTAGCACATGCTCGAACAACTCACTGAAGAGCTTTCGCAACCAAGTGACTTCACAACGGGTCATACATGCTGCAATGTATTCGACCTCAGTGGTGCTCAAGGCTATCGTCTTTCATTTCTTTCTCGAAGCAGATCTACTTATGAAGTAGCATCCAAATGTGCTTGTATGATCCACCACACTGCCAGCCCAATCGGCATTAGTATATCCAAGGAGTGTCATGCTCCCGACAGTGTAACTTAGCCCATGGTCTATCGTGCCATAGAGATATCTCAATAGTTTCTTGGCACCAACCCAGTGAATGTTATGATCAACCATGTGTTGACTCAAAGTGTTCACTGCACAACATACGTCCGGACGGGTGTTCACTAAGAACATCAGGGCCCCTGCGAGTTAACGATACTCAGTAGGATTTTGTAACACAGGCCCAGCAGCGCTGCCACTCAACTTCTTAATGTTGAGCTCCATCGGTGTCGACACGGACTTACAGTCCACCATACTAAATCTTTCCAAAAGCTTCACAATGTATTTTCCTTGAGAAAGGAAAATCTCACCAGGTCTCTGCCAGACCTCCAAGCCTAGGAAGTAGTGCATTAGTCCTAGGTCTTTCATCTCAAACTCAGCAGGGAGCTCCCTCTTGCACTGATGAATGAGAGGGTCAACACCTGTCAGGAAAAGGTCGTCCACATACAACACCAGAATGAGAGGCTTCTCTCTATCAACCTTGAAGTAAAGGTTTGGATCAGCATTACTACGAGTGAAGCCCAACTTCATCAGGGAGCTATCTATCCTCTCGTACCAAGCTCTGGGTGCTTGATTCAACCCATAAAGGGCTTTCTTCAACTTGTAGACATGGGTGTCCCGATCCTAGACTTCGAACCCCATAGGTTGCTCTACATACACCTCTTCCTTTATCGCACCATGCAGAAATGCAGTATTTACATCCATCTGATGAAGAATCCATCCTTGCGTAGCAGCAAGGGCTATGATAGATCGAATGGTGGTCATTGGTGCAAATATGTCATCATAGTCTATGCCTTCTTTTTGAGAGAAGCCACGGGCAACGAATCTTGCCTTGAACTTTTCAGCACTTTCATCAGATACATGCTTGATCTTGTAGAGCCATTTCGAGGTGACAACTACTTTGTCCTCCGGTCTTGGAACCACATCCTAGACATCATTCTTCATTATGGACTCATATTCTTCGTGCATAGCATCCTTCCAGACTTGATGCTTTATGACTTCCTCAAAAGATCCAGGCTCGGTTTGTTCAATAGTACTCATGGCTGCTAGATACCCTTGGTATCTACTCAGCTTCTTGCTTTCACGGAATGTCCCACTTGGTGCCATATGTCCCTCAGCATCCTCAAGGGTGTCCCTGAGCCATGATGGTCTCTTTCCCAGTGAAGGAGGTGGATCAATCGGGTCCATCGGTCCTTCAACATCAGGCATTGTCTCATCCTTTGGTTCCTCTTGATTTCCAGGCATTGCTTCATGATCTTCCTCAGATCTCAGAAGATTGACTACTTTCCTCAAGGAAGCATCTTCATCAAAGGTGACATCATGGCATATTTCCACTTCCCTTTGACTGGGCACATAGAATCTATAGGCCTTCGAAGTTTCGCTGTAGCCCACAAACATTGTGGTCTCCCTTTTGATGCTAGCTCCTCTTCAAAAGTTCCTGAACTCGTTCGACTCATATTCAGTGCCATTATCGGTCTGTCGGATAACATCTCATGTCATTGCTCCCAGTGGACTTCCTCCAACCTGGTAGAGTGTATCAATTCTAGACCCAAACATGATAGCTTCCTTGAAGCTCTTCTTCCACATGCGCACCTTTCCATCCATGAATGCCACATTGAAACCTTTGTCTTCCATGGCCGATATAGACACAAGGTTCTTCTTCAAATTTGGTACATAGAGTACATACTGCAAGCGGAGGACTTGACCTTGAGACAAGTGGAGGGTCACAGTTCCTGTCCCTTTCACGGGATATGTGGCATTATCTCCAAGGACAATTTTCAGATTAGTGTCCTTCGCAACCATATCAGAGAGCTTCTTTGAACCCAGTGATGTGCCTTGAGGCACCACTATCTATCAACCAAACATCCATAGTGTCGGGTGGAGATGCAACGGAGAGGGAAAATACAAGAATGTATTCATTTCTTTTATCAACAACATTTGATTCCTCATACCTCGGGTTGTTGTTTTTGTCATCACCATTGGGAGAATCCTTCTTGAAAGGAAATTCTCTAGCATAGTGACTAGGCCTATGAAAAGTGAAACACTTGCCCTTCTTTCCTTGGGCCCCTGGTTTTCCTTTGTTCTTTGGACCACCAAAGTTCTTCTTTCTAGAATGAGCAGCGTAGGCAACATTTCCTTCATTTTCATACTCCTTCATTCTTGATTCTTCTTGAACGTATCTTGACAGTACTTCATCAAAGTCAGGTATCACATTATTATTGAGAATGGTAGCGTTGAACACATGCCATTCAGATGGGAGCCCTTCAAGTGTGGTGAGTATCATCTCTCGATCAGCTATTGTCTCCCCAATAGCCAGCAGATTGTTCCTGATCTCGGTCAGCTTCAAAAAGTATGATTGGACAAACTCATCCCTGCCTTTCTTCAGATTCTTCAATTGATTCTTGAAGAATAGCACTTGATTTGCATTGTTGGCCTTGAACATGAGGACCAACTTATCATACATCTCTTTGGATGTGCCTAGCTCAGAGATGTAGGCCACCAGACTCTTATGAATGGATTCCCTGATCATCAACTTCGCTTTGATCTCCCCCTTTTTGTACTTTGTTTTGGCAGCAACAGTAGCAGTGGATGGAGGTTCTTGGATTTTACCCTGCACATAGTCCATGACATCTTGGTCTTCCAATTTGAGATCCAATATCATCTTCCAAGCATGGAAGTCATCCTTCCCAGTCAATTTGTCATCCTCCTTGAAGCCATAGTTTGTGGAACCCATTTTCTTCTTCGGTGATTGCAACAAATAGGGCTTGTCTTCACCTCAGCTCCGATACCATGTAAATTTATGTAGATGTTCTATGCTTGATGCAACTTTACTTATCACTACTGCAATCACATAAACAATCAAGTAAAAGGTTGATAGAACATACCAGTGGATCTACAGAAGACAAACCAGACACAGAAAAATATGGTGGTGCGTTATGGCGGTCAACAGGATGCTTCAACTAGCAAAGTCTCCTTGGTCAGCCAACCCAGCATGTGTCACAACCCTCAAAACAGCCACACGGTCAACTTAAAGTCAACCCTAGAAAAGTCAACGCTGCCCCAATGACAACAACGACAACAACACCACCAATAACAGCAGCAACAACAACAGCAACAAGTAAAAGTCAACGCAGCACGGTCTACGGTCAACCTTTGACCTCGGTTCTTGTGCCAAAATGTACGACCTTCCAAAATCGAAGTCTCCACCAAAAATCAGCTCCTTTGGACCATGTGTTGACCAAAGTCAATGCTGGTCAAACTTGCGTGGAAACCCTAGCTGCAGCAGCTTCCTCTTCGTCCTTCTTTCCCACGTGTGAACTGAAACTGCCTCCAAGGAGCTTGAACCAATTAGAAGAGGAGAGATGATGTGTGAGGATGAGATGAGTGAAATGTCCTCCAACGTTGACTCTATTTATATCAATCACTGAGGTGGGTGACACATTTGCTGGGGGTGTAAAACCTTAAGGCCGACCTGCACATATTTTGAAAGTATTAAAAATAAATTCAAAATAAATGTTCTGCTCATCGGATCAAGATGATCTTTAAATCAATCTTGCACCTCTTCGAAAGAGGAACCCAATAAAAATATTGGTGTCTTCATTTGAGCATCACAACATGGAGTTTGGACCTAGTTGTCCAATTTTAACACTGTAAGAAAGAAGAATGGAGAGATAAGATTGTGTGTAGACATCAGGAATTTGAACAGAGCATCTCTAAAAGATAATGATCCTTTGCCGAAAATGAATTATGTCTTACAGAAGGTAACAAGAGGTTACAGGTTTTCTATGGTTGACGGATTTTTTGGGTAAAATCAGGTAGCAGTAGAAAAAGGAGATCAGAAGAACACTGCTTTCACGACGCCCTGGGGCACCTTCATGTATGCAAGGATGCCATTTGGCCTTATGCACGCAGGTGCAACATTTCAGAGGACCATGGGCATAGCCTTCGTTGGTGACAGGTTTGTAGTTATATATCTGGATGATGTAACTGTTTTCTCAGGGTGAGATGATGAACACTTGGAGAAAGTTTGGTCTGCCATTAAATCCCACGAAATCTTTATTTGCCTTAGAAGAAGGTAAATTATTGGGTCGCATAGTTTCTAAACAAGGAGTAAAGATTGACCCAACAAGGGTGGAAGCCATTCAGACGATTCCTGTACCCAGAAGCAAGAAATATATCCAAAAATTCCTAGGAAAAATAAACTTTCTGAGGAGATTTGTGCCTAATTATGCTGAGATCGTGAGAAGTACAACATATATGTTGAAAAAAAATGCAGAAGTGAAATGGGATAAGGAAGCAAGAAATGCATTTGCTAGAATAAAGGAAGCATTGCAGGAAGCTCTAGTTCTTATTAGTCCAAACTATCAAAAAGCCTTTCAGGTATTCTCAGTTGCATCTCCCACTACTATTGTTGTTGTGTTGTTGCAGAAAAATGAAGATAGTAAGGAGAAACTTGTTGCATTTTTTAGTAAAGTTCTCAGAGATGCTGAGCTCAAATAAAATATTATGGAGAAACCAGTATATGCTTTGGTCAAAGCACTGAAAGCCTTCAGGACTTATGTGTTATATTCCCAAATAACAACTTATGTTCCTAATTCTGCTATGAAAGACATACTGGTCCAAAGTGATGTTGAAGGGAAAAGGGGAAGTGTATAGCAAAAATCCAAGAATATGATTTGGACATCAAACCCACCAAATTGGTCAAGGGACAAGGGTTAGGAAGTTGTTGACAGAGACAAATTTTCAAGCCTTGGGAATTAATCTGTTAGCGCTAGTGGATGGAGTTGTTAATGAAGAAGGTCAAAGCAAGTCCAAAACAGGGATTCAATACAAATTTTTGTGCTCTGATTGGTATAAAGATATTGTGCATTACCTGTGTTTCTTTTCTTGTCAAACTTCACTAAATAGAGCAAAATACAAAGCTCTCAAGCTCGAATCTCAGCCATATGTTATAGTAGAAGCAAAGCTATACTGGAAAGATCCTGCTAGTATTTTTCTGTTATGTTTGATTGAAGGGGAGTCTACTGAAGTCACCAAAGAATATCATGAAAGTCTATTTGGAGGTCATTATAGCTAGAAAGTCACTACTCATTAAATTCTCAAGTCAGGCTTCTATTGGCCAACCTTGTTTGTAGATGTTCATAGACTGGTCAAAAGTTGTCAGAAGTGTCAGTTGTTTGCTGAAAATAAAAAACTTGCTCCTTTACCTCTCATCCCAATATTTATTGAAGAACCTTTCAGGCAATGGGGATTGGGTTTTATTGGAGAGATCAATCCACTGTCAAGTGGACAGTTCAACTAGATTCTAACTGCCACTGATTACTTTACAAAATGGGTTGAACCAATACCCACTAAGAAGGCAAATGACCAAGTAGTGATGAAGTTTATGGAGGAAAAAAATTTCAGCGGATTCGGATGTCTAGTCAAAATTGTGATTGATAATGCTAAGGTATTCAACTCTACTCATTTCATTAATTTTTGTCAAACATATAATGTAATTTTATCACATTCGACAGTGTATCATCCCCAAGGGAATGGATTGGCAGAGTCTTCAAATAAGACATTGGTTAGAATCTTGAAGAAGACAATCACCGAGAATCAAAAGGATTGGGATATGAAGTTGAAGTTTTCCCTCTGGGCAGTTCGAGTCACTACCAGGAGATCTACTGGGAATTCTAATGAACTGGTTTATGGAACTCAACTACTATTTCCTACTTAGCTAGCAAAACCAGTGATTTCTTTCCTTCAAGAAGCTCAGGAAGAACCTAATGCTATGGTAAGAAGATTGAACAAAATAATTGAATCAAGTGAAAACAGAAACAATGTTAGGGATAACTTGATTACTTATTAGGAAAAGATGAAGTCTATATTCGACAGAAAAGCAAAAGAAGTTCTCTATCAAGCAGGAGATTTGGTACTGAGATGGGACAACAAACGAGAATAAAAGGGGAAGCATGGTAAATTTGACCCTCTCTGGTATGGTCCATACAGAATCTCTGAGGCAAGGTCAAACACATTCATTTTGGAAAATTTAGATGGAGAGTCAGTACATCTTCCTGTGAACGGACAGTATCTGAAGCATTATTTCCAGCATAGAAGGTCAGCATTCCACCATTGTAAATACCGGATTTCTCATTGTTCATATGTCACCAAGCAATATTTGACTCCATGCCCTATGGATAAGGCACTAATTTGCGGTTCTTAGTGCTTCCGTGGAAAAAAGGACTATCCCCAGGTGGAGCTGGATGTTGTGGCTCATTTGCATTTACCTTTGAAATATTTTTCAAAACACCAAAAAAACATATATGATAGAAAATGTAAAATTTTGTGTTGTAAAATAATTTTGATTTATATCTTGGTACATTAACATTATGTGATGAGATGTGAAGGTGGGTCGAGTCGGGCTCATTCACGTGCAGAACAGTTCAAGAGTCGGACCAATGGGCACGCTTAGAACATTGCACACTGGACAGGGTCGAGTTGGGCTCATTCGCAAGCTCAGGAGGGACTAGCGCGACATAACACAGGGTAAGCTCAGGAGGGTTACACCGTGGAGCAAACAAACTAATTTCCCGAAGGCGGAGAAATGGTGCATTTCTCTTAAAAACTTAAGAGTTTTGGAGGAGGCGCAAAGGGAAAAACAGATGGTCAAGATCAAAGCGCAGAATCGAAGCAGAGAGATGGACGGTGGAAATTAAACCACAAATCGAAAGTTTCAAAGGATAGGCGCGGGAGGTAAATGTTAAAATTGCCGAAGTGCGATATGAGATGCGGTGGGGTCCGATCGCAAATAGCAAATCGCAAGTTTTAAAGAATAAGTGCGGAGGTAAATGTTAAATTCGCCGAAGTGCGATATGCGGTGACGTGGTAGATGACATGGCCTCGACCCCACAGATCGCAGTTGATTTATGGTGACGTGGAAAATGACGTGGCCCTGGTCTTCATACGGCACATCGCAAGTTTTAAAAGTTAAGTGCAAAGGGTAAGTATTATAATCGCCGAAGTGCGAAGTTCGATGTGCGATGCAGTGGGGTCCGATCGCAAATTGCAAATCTCAAGTTTTAAAGGATAACCGCAGGAGGTAAGTGATAAAGTCGCCGAAGTGCGATGTGCGATGTGGTGGGGCCCGATCACAAATCGCAAGTTTTAAAGGATAACCGTGAGACATAAGTGATAAAGTCGTCGAAGTGCAATGTGCGATGCCAGGTGGGACTCGATTGCATAGCGTACATCACAAGTTTTAAAAGATAAGTGCTAAGGAAAAGTTAAACACAACAAAATGCGAAGTGCGATGTTGGCACGGACGCGATGTGGTTCCAAGATGAAATCTAAAGGATTTCAAGTCCGGGCTTATGAGGTTTGTGCGCCATTTTATGAAGAAATAGGCAAAACATGGCAGAGACTCGGGTAAGTGACCCGACGCAAAGCAAAGGAGAAGAGAACACTAAACACAACAGGCACGCGCAGAAGAGGCAGAATCGGGTAGCAGGTGACATGATGACAGCGTTTGAAACGCAAAAGGCATAGCCAGAGTCAGGCAGAAGAACACATAGTGGCATTGTGGGAAGCACGACAACTGGGTCAAGTCAAGCACTGAGGCGTTGCTACAGAACTATGCAGCTACCGCATCATAACTAGGAAGGACACCTCAGCACTTCGGGGGGACGCATCAGCAACATCAGATTCAACAAAATGAACGATATTTCCAGTTTCAATTTGTTTTCTTGGTATGATTGCATAAGTAATCTTAACAGTTTAGGTAGCCGAGTAGTTTCAATAAGTTCAACAGTTACAAACTACTTTGATGTATTTAAGTAGATAGAAATAAAGAAAACAGGTTCCGAGTTTTGGACCTCTGGATGATTGTTAATTTGGTACTGAATTTTCTGAAAAATAAATGAAAGAAGATCAAGTTTCCTACACCTGTTGATGTTGATATGTCTTTCCAGTTTCGCATTGTGTTTATTCTTCTTTGAATGAAGTGAAGTAATGTAGCAGCTGGTCTCTTAATTACATTTGTGAGTAAGAGTTAAATAACCTTAATTTGCGCTCCTTCACTTCATCTCTTCTCCCTTCACAAACTCATGATGAAACTTTAAAGTAATATTCTGTGTTTACAACATATTATTTCGAGTTTCCTCTCTCCATGAATTTCCTCTGAAACTTAAAAGTGATAGATTTTGTTTCTAAACATATCATTTTGAGTTTCCCTTACAGTTCTTCTTTTCATTTCATTCACATATCAACATTTTATGGCATTGTGAAGGCTTTCATTATATCAAATTATTGAGGGTATTAAGTAATTAAATTCCTGAGGTGTTAAACAGAGGCCATTTGATATTGTAATTCTGACATACATTTATAAAATATATTAAGCACTGATTCCTTACCACAGCCAAGGGATTGTTTCTTGAGATACAACAGGGAGTACATCTCAAAAGCCTTCAGGGACATCTGTGCCTAGGAGGGCATCAGGAGGGAGATCACCACACCCTATATAGTATAACCCTCACTAGAATGGGGTGGCTAAGCACAAGAACCTGAGCATTATTGGAGCGACTAATCCCATGTTTCATGACTAGGGACTTCCGATGTTCCTTTGGGCAGAGGCATGCAACACTGCAGTCTTTTTGTAGAACAAGAGTCCAGATAGAGTGCCAGGGAAGTCATACTAGAGGAGGCTTTCATAGGAAAGAATCCTGACGTATCTCACTTCCAAATTTTTGGCAATCTTGTTTACTTCAATGTACCTTTTGAATTGGAAGAAGATGGAGCCCACAATAGGAAAGCACATTTTTGTAGGCTACAACAAGACGTCCAAGGCATATATGGTGTACGTCACAACACTCAAGAAGATGATGATAAGGCGTGATGTAAAGTTTGAGGAGCAGAGGGCTCTCAAGAAGTCCTTGGAGCATGAGATGGCCACAACACAAGAGGAACAACAAGCTCCCAAGCAGGAGGTTCAACCTACTCCTCAAAATTCATCACAACCAGTTGTTGGGCAGAGTAAGCAGCACGCAAATGAGGAGGCAACATAGGAGCAGGGGGAGAGAATAAAGCGAGTGGATCCCACTCAACCAACTACTCCCAACATAGGGAGAAGACAAGCTAGGTGGGATGCACATCTAATTTAGGAGGCCCGACAGAGAGTTGGAGCTCCTAGCTCCACATTTAGACAAAGAAGACAACCACAAAGATACATGGGGTATATGACATTGATGACTAAGTTGTTAGACTCAGAGCCATCTTGCTACAAGGAGACAACCACTCAACAGGTTTAACAAGATGCCATGGTGGAGGATTTTACCTCCATTATGTAGAATGGCATATGGGAGGTAGTGCGAAAATCGGTTGGCAAATTAGTGGTTGGATCACGCTAGATCTATAATATCAAACATGGAGCTAATGGGAGAGTGGATAAGTATAAGGCCATATTTGTTTCCAAAGGGTTTTACCAGGTTGAGGGGATATACTATGATAAGAGTTTGCACTTATGGCTAGGTACTTGTCCATTAGGACCATATTGCCTATTGCATCACAGATGGGGTGGAGGATCCACGAAATGGACGTGAAGACTACCTTCCTTAACGAAGTTGTTGAGGAAGAGATTTATATTGAGCAACTTGAGGGGTTCAAGGATTTCAACAGGGAGACACACGTATGGACGATGAAGAGAGCCTTACATGGGCTCCAACAAGTACTAAGGGCATGGTATGCCTGGATAGACAACTACCTTTTGGGATTGAACTTCACTAAGAGTGACGCAGACTCCAACTCATACTACATTGTGGTTGGAGGTCTTCCCCTCATTTTGGCATTGTACGTAGATGACCTGATATTGACGGGAGAAAATATCTTGATTTGTGACTACAAGAGAGATATTGCATGAGAGATTGATATGAAGGATATAGTGTTGACGCACTATTTCCTTGGGTTGGAGGTATGGCAAGGCGATGGGGAGATCTACTTGGGACAAGGAAAGTACACACTAGATATCTCGATGAGTTTCCACATGCAGGATTCCAGGACCATGATCACGCCTCTAGTCACAAACTGGAGGAAGGGTGATGCTACCAAAGCAAAGCGTGTTAATGCCACACTTGATAGGCATCTTATAGGGTTGTTGATGTATTTGGTGAACACATAACCTGGCATTTCTTTCACAATTAACCAATTGATCCAGTTCATGGTTGGGCCTACTAGAGTGCATTGTGTTGTTACCAGCACATGTTGAGATATCTCAGGGGCACAACAAATTATGGGTTGTTGCACATGCAGGTTGATGAAGTGAAGTTGGAAGGCTTCATAGATGTAGATTTCGTAGGGAGCTTTATAAACAAGAAGAGCACTTTAGGTTGCACCTTCATTGTTGGTTCAACAATTGTTTCCTAGTTCAACAGGAAGCAGAGATCAATGGCACTGAGCTCAGCCAAGGCTGAGTACATAGATACTAACCTGATATCCTGCAAGGCTATCTCGTTGAGGAAGCTACTTGTTACATTGTTAAGTCGAGATGGAACCCACAGTGATTTGTTGTGACAATCAGAGTTACATTAAGCTCTCTGAAAATCCATTGTTTCATGACCACTCAAAGCACATCAAGATCAAGTGCCACCATATCAGAGATTGTGTTCAGAGGGGTATAGTTAGACTTCAACACATACCTACAAAGGAGCAAAGAACACATATCTTGACCAAATAACTGCCTAGACGGAGATTTGTTTATTTCAACGATAAATTGGGCATAGTACAAAATACCTTCCTCTCTAAGAGGGGGTGTTGATTGGAGTTAGAGAGCAAGGGATTTGTCTAGTCTATGATTGTTGAAATTCTGATGTTCTATGCTGAAATAATTACTTATTCCAAAAACTTCTTTCTGCTGCGATATTAATTTAGAAATTGTCTATAAAACATAAACCAAATGCACAATAGAAGACATCCAAGAACAAAATGAGATAGAGAATTTAGGTCCAATGACCAAGGCAAAACCCGCAAGGAGAAAACCCAACCAGATTATTCTTCTATCAGATATCAATTGTTTAGTAGAGATACACAGTACAATGAGAGATCAAGAGAATGGGTAAGTTCACCCAAATCTGAACAAGTTGTAGCATAAATATCATTGGTAGCAGTAGCAGATGCAAACATTGAATCAACCTTTCCTTCAATTGAATCAACACTGAAACACTGAAGCACTGAATCAACCTTGGCTCCCCAAGTTTTTCTCTTACCCTCCATGTCTCTCTCTCACAATCTTCTTCAAGTCTCTCCAACTTTCTCAACTTCCAATTCTTTTTTCACAATGCACAAGTAGTAGTAGAGCGCGAGAAGTGTTGAAAATTGTAACTAGGTCGGTCTTCATGATTGACTATGTAATTATGTATTTATGAAAAGAAGAAGACAAAGATAATAAAATGTATTTTTGGTGTACTTGCTTCATGGGTTTCATGAGCAAGATTTTATTAAGTATATGGACTTCTTCTTGATGTCCATTAGGTTTTAGTTAAGTGTCAAAATATGCTCCAAGACATTGTGGAAGAAGCTCACAACAACCCTCTATGCAACGATGAAAGACAAGCCTTAAATGCTGTGAAGAATCAACTCTCCAACGCTGGAATAAACCTTATCTAGTTGGCCTAATTCACCATGGACAAGTCGGCTGGCAGGTCAACTAATTAAATAACAGCAACAACTATAAATACCCTTTTGATCTGTGTAGAAAAAGGAAGAATTGCAGATCCACTGCAAGAAAATTTGCGGATCTACTGTAGGGAGAATTGCAGACAAATCTGAGGTAGTGTTCGCGGACTGTTTTGTGGAAAGTTTACAGACAACATGGAACCTAATGTACAAGATTACAGTGCGGATATAGGAAGCATGTTAGTGTAGATAAAGAACAGTAAAAGGAGCGGACATCTCTGAGATACATTGCGGACAAGATTAAGTTGACAGTATTGATACAAGGAAGACTTCAGTGTGGATAAACCTTAGGAAAATTGCGGAGTTATTGTAGCTAATAAGTACGGATAGAACAACGAATTAGGACAACATCTAAAGCGGACAAGTGCAGGAAGGAAGATTGCGGATAGTCAAGGACAGTCAATAGATAATCAAGGACAATTTGTAGATATTCAAGGATAATAGGGGCTATAATAACAAAATAGAATTAGCAGAGATTGAGATAGTGATCATAAGGAGAAGAGGCAGTAATTGTGAGGAACTTCCTACTGTTCAAGCAATTCAACTACAAGCATATGCAAGAAGAAGATCAAGGTCTCTAGTGCTGATACAAAACTAAGTAATTTGGTGAAGAGAATATTCAAGGTTGAAGAAGCTGAATCAAGGTCTTGGAAGCACATCTAGGTCAAGGGTCTAAATCTGGATCATGGTACTTGTCACTTGATGATCTATAAGAAGAATTTTTTGTGGGTTTTTCCTCTCCAAGAGGGAGATGTTTTGCCCTGGCTCTAGGACCCTAACTTTTGTGTCGTGTGCATTTTGATAATTGACTTGACGAAAGATTAACTAATCTAAAAGAAGAATAAGACATAAGTATCTCAAGTAAGGTCACAAGTAATTATCAAGAAGAGAATTTGTATTAACCTCCAACCCTCCAAAGTATCAACATGGTATCAAAGCTAAGGTGTTGAACATAAGGGCTGCTTATCAACAAAGACACTCAAAGAAGCGAAGATCAAAGTTTGGGCTGGAAAGTCAAATCTGTTTGCAAGGAAGACTATCTAGCTACTTCAAGTGAGATATCCTATCTCATTCAGAAGATCAACTCATTCAAGAAAATAATCTTTGCCATCAAAGATTTGCACTCAAGACATTGTTTGAAGAGAACCTCAATTTCTGAAGATATTCTTTATAATCAAGGGTTCAAGTACACCAACATTGAAGAAAAGAAACCCTTGACTTCATTCTCAATCATCATCAAGGAAGCTGCAATCAAATCCACTCAAGTAAGTATTCATGACCCTATCTGTCAAGATATCTTATTGTAAAGAAACCAACAAGCTGGTTGGGTCATCAAACTTTAGTGCATGAAAGAAAAGAACAGAATTTAATTTAATTGAAAACGAAGTAATGGACTATATCGAAGGATCTACTGTTCAACCCCCAAAATAAGATGCTCCAGCCCATGCCAAGTACATGAAGGGAGAAATTAGAGCCCAGAGGATTTTCATAGAATCCATCAAAGATTCTCATTCCCTATGTATCAAAATTAAAGACTGCAAAACAAATATATGAGAAATTGGTGGAGCTATTCTCTGTGAGTACTGCTGGAGAAGCAATCTCTCTGAGACAAAAACTATACAAAATGAAATTATCAAGGGAAGAAGGAATCATCCATACTTCATGAGGATTTATGAAATAAGAGATCAACTGCAGGAACTAGGAGAAGTGATGTCTGACACTGAGATGACTACAGTGGTGTTGAATGCTCTACTAAAGGAATGGGGAAAATTCACTTCTAGTCTATACGGGAAGAAAGAAGCCACCCCATTCCATGATTTATGGTCTCTATGTAAAATAGAGGAAACAAGACTAAAGGCCAAAGCTGATACAGGACCAAGTGAAGAGAATCATGCCTTTGCAGCCTCATACAAGAAGAAAGGAAGATTCGGAAAATTTGGCCCTCAGAATACAAGAATGAATATGGACAACTTACGATGTTTTGGATGTAATGAACTTGGGAATTATAAAAGAGATTGTCCTAAATCTGGAAAGGACAAGAGGAAAAAGGAAGAATCCCATGTCACTAATGAAAGAGAAGAACCTGATGCTAAAAGATCCAAGAAGGAGGATGAGAGAGATCTCTATTATGATTGAGATCATCTTTCTCTTTAAGTGATCTCTGATTGACTGTAAAATTGTATAATCGAAAGCAATGTACATTAAGAAGCATCTCAATAGAAGCATGAAAGGAGCTCTCGGTGAAAGAACTTCTAGAAAATCTCTCTACTAAAGTAAAGCAGTCATCAGATCAAGGGTCATCATGGAGACAAAATTCTGGGATATGATGACATATTGATGAAGCAGGCCAAAGGAATGAAGCTCTTCATTCTAGAGAAATTGCTACAGGATGACTCAGGGAATTAGATATGAGGTATGCAGACATATATGTTGATATTGGATGCTGTGAAGTCATGTCATATGGTTGCAGGTAATAGACTTCCATATTTAGAAGTATGATCTATGAAGGAGGATCTCTCAGTGCATTGACAAATGAAATCAACATAATATGTCCTCGTAGAATATGAGGTGGTTGTACATAAACAAGAAATTAAAAATTGTAAGATCCTGGGAATGAAGAATGTGCAGAGAGAAAGAGATCATAAAATGAAACCATGTCAAGAGGCAGTTATCCTCCAGAGACCAAGAAGATGCGACTAGGAGATCTCCTGGGAAGATATGTAGACTCTGACGGAAGTATGGTAAAAAAGAAGACCCCTAGCAAAACATATCATTAGGAGATGTGTCAATCTGTATGAAGAATGTCGATGCCTACAGGAAGATGTCATGGTGAAAGATCGTCACTAAGGTAACTTTTGTTCTAAAAGTTAATATGTATATGTTTATCTGGATGAATTTGTGCAGGGCTGCTAATCATGGGAAAGGATGTATGATCCTTGGGAATGATTCGAAGGAAAGCAACATGGCATAACGGTGGACCAAATGAGGAAGACTGATGAATCACTTTCTGATAGTAGACATGAATCGTGACTGAAAGTGATGGATGATCTGTGCCCTATGAAGCCAAAAGTTGAAGATTCCTCAATATCGAAAACCATGACATCGAGGGGAGGAACTCTTCATGAGTAGCTAGATTGCTGCTGCAGGACCTTGGTTGATGAGGAGCCTGGTGGTAAGTTTCTTGCTTGCAGGAAACTTGAAGTATGTCCTTCCTATGTTAAGATGGAGTGATGTATGTGATTCTCTATTACATGTGTCATGCACTAGACCAGGACTAACAACCGTAAGTCTTAGTGAAGGCCTGTTACATAATAATTTGTCAGCATCCCTATACTCCCTGTTCCTTGATCCTGGAGGACCCATACAGTGACCCTTATGTACTTTCCAAGCATGGAATACATACCCCTGAACCACAATTCCTCGGCCATATCCTCAAAACAAACTTTCAACTCGCCACCTCACGAAAATTTGTTGTCCAGGTAACTCCCCTCTATAGACAGAGGCGATCCCTCTAGCCCTAGGGTGGATCTAGCAACTACGAGAACATACTAACATCTACCTTCCTAGATTGTAAATGAAATTCAGAGCAAGGAAGATGACCTACCTTGTCCTGATGCTATGTTGTCATCTTCCGTCGAAGCTTCTTGATCTGTCGCTCTTCTCAAGCTCGATACACGCTGCTGCCAACGTTCGATTACCTGTACAGACAGTCAAGACACCACGACAAGCGTAAAATCACAACAAACATAAAACAATTACAATCTATCTAACTGATCAAGGAATGCTAGAAATCTCATTATAAATGTAAATAAGGGTGGAAGATAAACATCAGTTGCATTTTATTATGATAAAGATAAGGGGAGTTTACAACCAAGCCTTGATGTTGAGGCTCTCCTTGATCACCCTCATACACAAAGGTCTAAGATCTCACTATGTTCTCAACACACAAAAACAATCGCACTCTGCACTGTTCTCCCGGAGCTATAATTGCTTCTCCTTTCTATCATTACTAAGGCTGTAGAGTTGAAGGAGGTCTCCTTATATAACAATGGAGGAGGAGGTTATGGGCCTTCAAATGATGGGAAAAGAGCTTATCCTTTGGAATAGTTCCTATTTCTTGGGAACAAGAAGCCCAAAGGGGAATTCCTTGGCCATATCCTCAAAACAAACTTCCAGCTCGCCGCCTCATGAAGCTTCTCGTCACAAAGCTTCCTTTCTATTTAAAAAACTTTCCAAAATAGGATCGGCGCGGGTCCGACATTAAGACAGAGTGTTGATCGGCGCGGGTCAAACACTGAGAAAAAGCACCGACCTTGAAAACCAGGGTTTTACAAGGATCTTTCAGAAAAGTTGTAAAGGGAGATGATTTGGCAGACAAAATGTGGTTCAGGGGTATGTATTCCATGCTTGAAAAGTACACAAGGATCACTATATGGGTCCTCCAGGATCAAGGAACAGGGAGTATAGGGACGGTGACAAATTGTTGTGTAACAGATGCCCTGTAAAGTATGAAGTCCGAACATGAGTGAGGGGTGAAATGCTTTACAAATACGTGCAAGGAACCAAACGCTATTGTCGGGAGACTTGCAAATCAAGCATAGATACATATACCTAACTAAAGTCTCTGATGAAAATACATGAATCCATGGTATAGGCGCAGCTATCCATCAAGAAGAGGATCATGAGAATGGATCCTCGGCATGGACGCAACCATCCAAATGAAGGGATCATATGAAATAAATCCACGACATGGGTGCAACCATCCATATAGAGAGGATCAAAATGAGAGAACCCACGGTATGGTCGCAGCCATCCGTCTAAAGAATCATGTATATAATCATGAATGACTCATCACTCCTCGCAACCTGGACTTTTGTGATTGAAGCCCAGGGTCTTGCGCTCCAACACCACTTGATCAAAGTACAAATTCCAACGTGTGAATAGACGTGTTGAAGTCGAACATGCTAGAAAATCACTTGATTACTGGTCAATGATGTGAACCGTTAACAAGTGTGAGAGAAACTACCCATAATGTCAATGGCTCTCAAGGTACTACTAGTACAATCCACAGAATGCGAATAGTGAGCTGAAGTTGAACACCCGTGAAATCACCCAATCGAAGGCCAATGATGTGAACCTGTCGTCGAATGCGAAGAACTTGCCATTAAGGCATGCGAGCCCTAAGGTACCAGAAAGGAGTCTCTAGATCAACGACACGAAACAAAGGATGTAATATGAGTGTTAATGATGACTGAAACTAAGGATCAGGGAATGTACAAACTGCAGAAGGATTTTCTCTTGAACATATCGGCGACATGACTTTGGAATTTGACAGCATTTGACTCAAATAGGATCAAAGGTCATGTTAACAAGACTGGTAATCAAATGAGAGGCAAATGGATTTCCCAAACCCATGGAGGCAAAGTGACAGAGTGAAGATATCCCAACCCAACACGAACTGTAGATAAGTGTCATGTTCAAGAGTGAAATATTGCCGACACAACTGATGAATAAATTCCATTTTCCCCCACCATTTCTGGCGAGCACCTCTTTATTTTTACACAAGCTTGAAGAGGATAGCATATTCTTGTCATATAAGTTTTTCCTTCGGACAAATCCATCCTAGTACATTTTACGAGCCCTAGGAAGGAGGAAGGAGGTGAATGTCATGGTGACCATGTCCGATGTCATCAAGGTTTAACGAGTCTGACAAAGGAAAAACTCGACATCTTTTCATGTTTAGAGAGTTTGAAAAGAAGCAAAAAAGAAAACTTTAGCATGTCCCTTTTCGTAAATAGTCCCTCAGATCCGAAAAGGCAGAAAACAATATCCGAGAGAACCTTTTAGTTGTGAAAGGCTAAGGTATTCCTTTTTCGTAAATAATCTATTCCAGCCCAAAAAAGGGGTAAACGTATGCTGGGTAGATATCGTTTTGCAGCCATTTAACGAGTTCAAAACGACAAGAGTCTCAGCAATCTTTTCAATTTTAGAGTCAGAAAAGAGCTGAAAGATGACTCTTCCTGGAGGAACAAGTGGCATTAAGGGTAGCAACTGGTTCCGGTAATGGTGGAACTGCTCAGAACAAGTAAAGGTCAGAGGCTGGCTAACAAGACCACTCATTGCAGCGGTTTCTCAGGAATAGGTAAAACAACCAAGTGAAGGCGTATGATCAGCCAAGCAAATGGTGATGGTGGAATGAGAAAACCAAGGTTCATCTCGCAGAACAGGTTGATAAAATGGCAATCACAAGAGGTAAAATAAGAATGATTTCATTTCTTGAAACTTTAACAAACTATGCTTGAAACCGGTTTCATTTTTACACAAGCTTGAAATGGAAACAAACTATGCTTGAAATGTTTGCATGTCCCCAGCATGGTGACTCAATTCAAGGTACATGCCCCCCAAGCTTCAGTGCATTCACCGGAGTAGACTGCTAGTTACTGACAGGTGGATGTAATGAAGGTTCAAATTACGAGATCAGAGAAAGACTCGACTGGGATTTTACAAGATTTGATCAAAGACTCGAATTGAACGGGAACGTGCTTCATTGTTTTAATGAGGTTGACACATTAAAATAACTATCCTCATGACCTAATTCATTTTTTAACGAGTTTGTCATAGAAGACGAACCATCCTCGCAAGAGCCTGTTTCATTTTTTAAGGGGCTTGACACAAGAAAACAAACTATGCTCTGACAACCTTTCACCATAACGAATAAGAGGTCATGGCTTCCAAGAGGTTCGCATTTGATGGGATAACAACGTCTTGGAAATCGTGATTGAATGCCCCCAGTAGATGGTACCCGATGACACTATCACTAGACGAGGGCAACGAACACGTGGCCACATAATTCACCCATGGAGGGGAAGATACAACCGGTGGATAAAGCTTCGACAAGGATGATGGTGGGCCAGATGCCACCTCCGGACCAAAGAAGGAAAGCTGATCAATGGTCGCGATCTGGCCTTTGTGTGGAAAACAGATCACAAGAAAGAGGGAGGAGACAAGTGCGCCCATGGCATAAGCATAGTCGCGCCCCAAGAGTAAGTTGAAATCCAAGGGGCCTTGAAACATCATCACATCTATATAGACGGTTTTTCCTCCCAAAGTAACAGGACACTCCGGAAGGACCCCTAACGGTTGACTGGTTCCTCTGTTAAATGCCAACAGATTCTGCGTAACAGGCACAAGCAGTGGAGAACCAAAAGCTTGCCAAGTAGTTGAAGACAGAATACTAACAGACGCGCCTTCATCTATAATTGTGTTAGGTACGACCACATCGAAGGCCTGTATTGTGATCTCAAAAGGCACATAAGAAGGAAGATGGTATCCTGCAAATCGACTCCAATCGAATGAAGCGACCAAACTACTTGGAGGGGGTACCATAGAAATGAGATGGTCATCCCCTGGTGTTACCGGAGGAAGAGGAGCATCCTCTTGGACCACGGACATGTGAGTAAGAAGCGCAACTTCTTGAGTCATAGGGATGGGAGAATCTTTCTCCAAGTCCAAGGAATCTGAAGAAACAAGAAGAATGTGAGGGGGATGAGATCCACTCTAGACGAAAAAGACCTGATGAACCATAGGCGGGATCAGGTCGACCGATTCCTCAACCAATGGTTGGTTGGGAACGGATTTGTGAATTTGTTGTCCAGGTAAATCCCCTCTGCGAACAGAGGCGATCCCTCTAGCCCTAGAGTGGGTCTAGCAACTACGGGAACATACTAACATCTACCTTCCTAGATTGTAAATGAAATTCAAATCAAGGAAGATGACCTACATTCCCCTTATGCTATGTTGTTGTCTTCCGTCGAAGCTTCTTTATCGGTCGCTCTTCTCAAGCTCGATACACACTACTGCCAACGTTCGATTACCTGTACAGACAATCAAGACACCATGACAAGCGTAAAATCACGACAAACATAAAACAATTACAATCTATCTAACTAATCAAGGAATGTCAGATATCTCATTATAAATGTAAACAAGAGTGGAAGATAAACATCAGTTGCATTTTATTATGATAAAGACAAGGGGAGTTTACAACCGAGCCTTGAACCTACACTTTAGCTTGTCCCTTTGTTGCTAGACCCACTCTAGGGCTAGAGGGATCGTCTCTGTCCGCAGAGAGGATTTACTTTCCCAACAAGGCCATGTGAAGAGAATGGATAGACACATCATTATGGTCTTCACCTGGAAGACAAAATGGAGGATTGGGTAATCATCTAGCATTCGATACTCTTTGTGAATAAGATAGGGCATTCAAGATAAGAGTATTCGTGGATCGATATTCTTTGAGGGTTGGCTACCCAAGAGAAGAATAGTCCAAGAATGTCATACTCTAGGAACACCTAGGTGGGGTATGTACCTTGGAGAGACAATGACTATGGTGTCTATTAGTCATGTGTCTCGCTAGCATTGTAGCACATTGTCTCGTTGAGAGATGGGGCTGTTAGTCAAGGCCTTGCACTAGGACAATGCTGGTTGATATGATGCTATACAGATGCGATTACCAATCTGATTCTTCTTATGAGATTCTTCAGTTTGAAAGTAACCATGTACCTATATGAATACCTCCCTAGTTAAGAGGGAGCGTTGAAAAGTGTAACTAGGTCGGTCTTCATGATTGACTATGTAATTATGTATTTATGAAAAGAAGAAGACAAAGATAATAAAATGTATTTTTGGTGTACTTGCTTCATGGGTTTCATAAGCAAGATTTTATTAAGTAGATGGAATTCTTCTTGATGTCCATTAGGTTTGAGTTAAGTGTCAAAATATTCTCCAAGACCTTGTGGAAGAAGCTCACAACAACCCTCTATGCAACGATGAAAGACAAGCCTTAAATGTTGTGAAGAATCAACTCTCCAACGTTGGAATAAACCTTATCTAGTCGGCCTAATTCACCATGGATAACTCGGCTGGTAGGTCGGCTAATTAACTAACAAAAACAACTATAAATACCCTGTTGATCTGCACAGAAAAGGAAGATTGCAGATCCACTGCAGGAAGAATTGCGGACAAATCCGAGGTAGTGTTTGCGGAAAGTTTATGGACAACACAAAACCTAATCTATAAGATTATAGTGCGGATATAGGAAGCATGTTAGTGCAGATAAAGAACAATAAAATGAGCGGACATCTCTGAGATACATTGCGGACAAGATCAAGCTGACAGTGCTGATACAAGGAAGACTTTGGTGTGGATAAACCTCAGGAAAATTGCGGAGTTATTACAACCAATAAATATGGACAAAACAACAAATTAGGACAGCATCTGAAGCGGACAAGTGCAGGAAGGAAGATTGCGGATAGTCAAGGACAGTCAGCAGATAATCAAGGACAATTTGTAGATAGTCAAGGATAACAAAGGCTGTGATAACAAAATAGAATTAGCAGAGATCGAGACAGTGATCATAAGGAGAAGAGGCAGTAATTGTGTAAATCTATGATTTACCTTCCTACTGTTCAAGAAATTCAACTACAAGCATATGCAAGAAGAAGATCAAGGTCTCTAGTGTTGATGCAGAACTAAGTAATTTGGTGAAGAGAAGATTCAAGATTGAAGAAGTTGAATCAAGGTCTTGGAAGCACATCTAGTTCAAGGGTCTAAGTCCGGGTCATGGTACTTGTCATTTGAAGATCTATAAGAAGAATTCTTTGTGGGTTTTCCTCTCCAAGAGGGAGAGGTTTTGCCCTATCTCTAGGAGCCTAACTATTGTGTCTTGTGCATTTTGATAATTGACTTGATAAAATATTAACTAATCTAAAAGAAGAAGAAGACATAAGTATCCCAAGTAAGGTCACAAGTAATATCAAGAAAAGATTTTTTATTAACCTCCAGCCCTCCAAATTCTCAACAAGAAGACATGAGACACATATATAGGAGGAGCAACATATTATTGTCTAAAGGAGGAGCAATAAACATGCCTTGAGGAAGAGTAACATATGCCATTTAAGGGAAGTGTTACTCATGCCATTAAGGAGAGAAACACATGCCTTAGTAACTTATGTGATTAAGGAAAGGTAAGCATGCCTTAATAACTTATGCCATTAAGAGAGGTATGCATGCCTTAGTTAAGGAGAGTGTAACATATACAGTAAAGAGAGCATAAGAGGAATCTTGTATGACATGTCTTTAATGAATGTAAGAGGAATATGTCATGTCTTTAATGAGTGTGTAATAGAGTGTAGCGTATCATTACGAGAGAGAGAAAGAGGGAGAGAGAGAGAGAGAGAGAGAGAGAGAGAGATACGTAGTGTCATGTGAGTCATCAAGGAGAGAGGTGTGAAGTGATTGAGGTGATGAAGGTAAGGTGAATTGTAATTTCTTTTAATAATAATATCATAGTATCATAAATAATAATAATAATATTGATGATTAAGTCGAGATTGAACTATTAGGATTGATTAATGATAAGTTAAGTCATTTTCCTTCAACTATACTTGATTATAAATTGATGCAAGGTGATTTACTATTTATGGAAAGTCATACTTGAGATGCTAGACATGACTTTCTATTTTTAGAAAGTCACTCCAAAATTGTCAGAAATGATACTTATTTAAGGAAATTCATCCCCGAGATGCCACTTTTCAATGCTCCCTCTCAATTAGGGAGGAATTTCTTTATGCCACAAAGATTTATGCTTTCTCTACTCATCTTTGTTCATCTATGCTCTATAAAAATGATGTCTCAATCTAATGAAGAAGAATCATCATAGGGAGATTCATCTATCACCCTATATCCACTGATCTTCTTACCATGACACAGACTTGGGGGGATTACCACTTGTCACCACATGACAAGGATCTCGCATAACCAAGCTTTATCATAAGAATCAAGTGGTATAACACCTACATCGACATACTTTGGGGGTATTACCACTTGTCAACAGATGACAAGGATCACACACAACCATGTTTCATCTCTACTTGGGGGGATTACCACTTGTCAACACATGAAAAAGATCACACAGAACCAAGCTTTACCACACCCATTGGCCAGATGGGTGGAAATCCCAATAAGACCAACTTGTGGATAGGATGCATACTGTGGTATACTGTTGAGATTTTGTGTATTTGGGGTAGCATTAGTTGTGCTCTATCTCCAAAATTTTGTGGTGGGACAAGAGTACACTTGATCTACAATACCCAAAAATGGATTTGAGAAATTTCAAGTTGTGTTCAAGTTATTCCAATAATTAATTATTTTTAATGCATTTCCTAAGTCTAACTTAGGAAAATAAAATAATTAAAGTGAATTAATTAACACATGTGCTGAAATTGGCTTAAGTCACATGGATCAAGAAGTCTTTTAATCTCAGTCGTTGATGGATGATTTAATCTTGGACGTTGAAGGGTTCAATGAAAAAGTATAAGAGAAAGGTTTGAGGGTCAGTTGAAGACATACATTTTTTGGTAGAACTGAGGAATAGATTTGGAATTCTAGGGCAGGTTTGCTAAGAATTTCCGGAGTAATTTCCTACAATGAGGAGTAGTCTTGGCCAAAGGAATTTTATAATTCCAGGGCCAAGAGACAGCAAGAGGCAAGAGGAGCAGAAATAAGGACAACACAGAGAGGCTTCAAAGCCATGTAGAGCAGCAGGGGCAGCATAGAAGCAGCGCAGAGGAAGTTAGGGCCACGCTAGGCTAACGCTGGCCTAGCAAAGGCAGTGCAAGGGCAACGTAAACCCTCCAGGGGTGATGCAGGCCCTCTTAGGGCCACGCAGAGGCTAACGCAGTCCCTCAAGGGAAACGCTGGGGCTTTAGAAGCAACGCTAAGGGTTTCTAGGGTCAGATCCAGGATGAGTCCTGTAAATCTCGTTTGAGGGTGTGGATCAGTCAGATATTTGGAACTAGATCTTCAGGTTAGATGCAGATTCGATATCTTTTATTCTCTGTCGAGTTTTCCAAGCTTGGAACCCAGATTTGCTATACTCAGAACTACTTAATAATAAACCCTCATATCTGCTAAACCGGTTTTCCCGCTTTTGGTTTTTCTGGGGACTTATGTCCAAAAATCCATGTGTCACTTTGTTGCAAGAGTGCATTATTCAGTAAATGATCTGCATGTGTAGGCTGTAGTTGTGTTTATTTTCGATATTTTCTGAATCTAATTTCTGAAAATAACTTGTATTAATTAAATCAAATAGGAGGAAATAAACCAATACACTGCAGTAGAATTTTCACATGGTATCAGAGGGATAGCAGATCAAGTTGAATCTCCAGCAATCAATTGAAGAAATATTTTTTCTGCAGGGTGGCAGAAGAAGCAGCAGATCCGGAAAGGGCATCTTGACAACAAGGGAAAGCATATACAGGAGACAGTGCTGAAGCTGCAAAAGGCCTCTAGGCTTACGTAGACCCTTCCTAGGGCAGCGTAAGGACTGCGTCACCCAGTCTAGGGTTACACAGTCCACTTCTAAGCAGCTCTAGGACTGCGTTGGGCTAGCCAAGAGGACACTCTCCAGTCACTTCTCTTGCTTCAGAAGTATTTTGCAAAGATCCGGAAGCAGTGCTTGTTACACAATATTTTGTCATTGCCTCTGCAATCCCCGTCCTAAACATTGGAGGACCATTTCAGTGACTTCTGCGTACTGTCATACCTTGCTATAAGTGTCATTGCATCCCTTGGCATGACAAGAACATATTCTTTGTTGTTCATTCCTCAAGCAGAACTTCAAAAACATGTGATTTTGGGTTGGCGCTAGTAGGCAGTTATGGCCTCGCGCCCATGGAGAAATTAACACTGGGCCCCACGCCCTTTGGCACTCTGTCTCAGAAGGGCACCCACCCCGAGCTGTTTTTGGAAAGTTTTTTAAAAATAGAAACGAAGTTTCCATGCTTAACAACTTCGTGAGCAGAGTTATCATGGTTTGTTCAACTGAATCACGCCGAGTTTCTCCCTTTGGCTTGTTGGTTCCTACAATTGTGCAACTCCCCAAAGGGAAAGACCTCTCCTCCACCTTATGAGGGATCCCAAACCACCTCCTCCTCTCCTAGAAATTCTTCCTCCTCACATTGATTCAGCTAGCTGAATAGTCGTTACTATAGTTGGTGTGTAGAAGAAGGCAGAGAAGAATCAATTGTTGAGAGAGAGTTTAGGCCCATTACCTCATCGAGTCCAATCCCGAACGAATGCTTGAGATGTGCCTGACTGAATCTGTCGAAGGAGATCCGCAACGTCAAGGCATAAGGTTGTAAACTTCTTTTTCTCTTTCAATAATACATGACTGGTTTCTAGTTTCAACTTTGTTTCCATTTATATGCAAAGTGTTTAGCTCTCCTTGACTAGTTGAATAGTTGTAGATGAATGTATATGCTTGTAAGTTGTCATCATTTGTTCGATATTTGTGTAGACACATGAACATCGCCACCAACACGGAGCGCAAGGCGTGAAGACAAAGAATCGAAGGATCGCTGCCACGTGCCACAACAAAAGCATTGGACTGAGGTATGATATATGTTCCGGTTCATATTTCATTTATAACCTAGGAATTCAAGAGTCCAACATGTTCCCTTGTAGCTAGACCCACCCTAGGGCTAGAGGGATCACCTCTGTCCATAGAGGGGATTTTCCTACTCAACAAGTTGGCGACCATACTGGGCATCAATGTGTCTGTCATCTCTCGTTGATTCGTTTAGAGTTTTGCTTGTCTATCCGAGTTTGGTCGTATTGCCATTTCTTTACTTTGTTTTGCTTGTCTAACTGTTTCAAGCCATCTTACCTATTCTCAAAGTGCTAAGCCTGGACTCTCCTCAGTGGCTTTTTCTCCTTTCCTTGGTTTCCTAGCTCGGCACTGCTATTTCCCTAACAGTCGCGCCGATTGGCGGGTTGTCTGTTTTACAAGTGTGATTTCCCCTGTTTAGCACAGATTACAGCTGAACAGTCGCGCTGAATCCTGTAGGTTTGTATTTGGGCCTCTTTCTTGAGTTTTCCAGTGCATCTTGCCCTCTAGATTAGTCCACTTGGATTGTTTTTGACTTCCCTGTCTCATTTTTTTCAGTTGATTGTCTCTCATCTGATCGGTGTGGTTTCTCATCCTAGGGTTTCTAGGAGTCTTCCATTGCTTGTTCGACTACATGTTCACTGAGCTTCTGAGTTGTGTATGAGTCAGTCTAATCTCTTGTCTTTTCAGCTTGTAGACTGATTGTTTGGTCTTTTCTCTCGATTCAGTGTGTTGTTGGGTCGTTGAACTGTCATCCTAGTGTCTGTTTGACCTTCCATTTGTCACCCTGAGCATAGATTACATTGCTTACTGAGTCAATTTGAAAGTCCTCTTTCTGCGTAAAGGAATGCATGTCTGTTTTGAGTGTGTTTTACATTCGTGTTGGATTGGTCTCTTCGTTTTTGATCATTTCATTTGAGTTGCTCAAAACTAGTATTCATTTTGTCCTTTTAGTGTAACAGTGCATTATTGCTTCTCATTCATCTAAAAGAACAAAATTTGCATTGTTTCTCTTGATTTGAAAATGAAAAGTAGTCTTTTGCATTAGTAGCTTTCTCATTAAAAAGTGAACAACAAGAGAAAATCCTTTCGTTTTCTACCTTGGTTGTGTTAGGAGCATTAGAAAATTTCTTCTTGCATTCAATTGCGTGCTGCTTCGTTGTGAACTTCTATCCCTTTCTTAGCTAGCTGTTCATCGAATTGGAATGATATTCTTTCTCATATAGTTGTGCATTAGTGATTTGAGATTACATTCGGTAAGGCCTTGAAACTGAAACATAATTTCCAGATAAACTTTAAAATGAACTCAATCAATCTAAGGAAGCATTGAAACTTAATGCTCATATTTAGAGGTCTTGGCTAGTGACGTGTTCCGACGTCGTTAAACCTAGTAGTTGTCGTTCACCATCTAGCATTAAATAGTGCTAGCACGGACTTGTGCTCTCCGTACCGTCGAGTATATAAAGGGAAACCCTCATAGGTTGCAATCTTTTATCCATAGGAAGTCGAGTCTTCTGCCCTGTAACCGTGATACATCGAACACAACATTCAGGGAGACTTCCTGCACGTACATTAAGTCCTTGGTCATTTCTCTTTCATTTGATCACCAAGGTGTATATTGCAATTCACGGGAGCTTGGTACACCCTCTTGCTTAGATTTTCTAAGTAGTCATTTTTATCTTTCCGTGACTCTCTAAAATTTGAAAAGATCATCGAGCACTTATTCTTTCAAGCTCGTCCAGCCTGAAAGTGACTACAATCATCTTTTGCCCTTTTCTAGACTCTTAAAATATGAAAAGGCAGAGTTTGTTTCAGTTTCATAAAATTTATTACCTACGATCGCACGGCCATTAAAGTTATTTTCTTGGCTTGTTCCTAAGTAATTCCTTGGTGATTGGTCTTGAAGCCTCGAATTGATCATCTCTTTTCTCTCTCGTTTTTAAGACAGTCACAGTGGCGGAACCACCAGTTTCGTCGTCCCCTTCATTACCTCGTAGTGAAGATCCTTCTCCTGAAGTTTCTTCGGAGACATCTCAATCTGTTAGGACTCTAGGCCACTAACTTTCTATTATTTCGAGTATTCAACCTCTTGCCACTCGTTCTCCTCCTGAGGAACCATTAGATATCAATTGGCGACCTCCTGGCGTTTGGGCCTCCTTTAGGGAAGATCTCCCTTTACCCACAGAACCACTTACATCGCCTCTAACACGTGCTTTACTTGCCACTGCTCGTCGCCTTTTTGTCGACATCGTGTCTTCATCCGACATGGATGCCATGAGTCCTATTAGTAGTGAAGAGACTTATGTTTCTACGGGAGAATATCAGTTCTCCGAAAAAATTTCCTTATGTCTCGGGTCAACCTTCCTCACAACGTTCATCTCTCCCAGCTGGTTATCATTCGTTGAGTCAGATCATTTCTGGTGCTACATCTTTGTATAGAATCCAACATGGTTGGGTATGTCGGCTCCTTCGGAGGGGTCGTTTGTATCAGGTCCATCCCCTTCGACTCCTATCGCGTCGACAGTTGTTACATCTGTCCCGACCCAACCCACTATTTGTGTGGCTTCATCCGCACTGTCTGTTAGTGTGATTCTATCATTGCTGCCATCTTCTGCTGTTCGTGGGATGCTTCCTATTGCTTCCGCGATATCCGTTGGACCCATCGTGAGTGGATCACAGCCTCATGTATCGGGAGTCCATCAACCTACTAGTGGTACACCTATCTCCTCTAATCCAATTCCTGGAGGTTTGACGTACGATCAGTATATGATGGCCATTCAGCAACAGAATTACTTCCCTCAAGGTTCTCAACAGGTTCAAACTCCCATCAATCCTCCGCATTACTATGATGAGCACGGAAATTACATCTATTACCATGGGCCTCTCTCGCAAGATCCATTATATGTTCAAACGCCTCAAATGCCGATTTACCCCAACCAGTTCACATACCTAAAGGGACAACCTTATGGTTCACAAGGACAACCCTTTTAGGGACAACCCTTGGTCTAACAGGGACAACCCTATGGTCCTGCTGGTCAACCTCATGTTCAATAGGGAGTGTCTTATGTTCCCCAGGGGCAAACCTATCCATCTCAGGGACAACCTTTTGTGCAACAGGACCAGCCTTACATTCAGCAAGGCCCAACTTTTTTACAGCAAGGTCAACCCTCTGCTGCTCAGCCGGGCCAACCTGGTTTTCAGGGGCAACCTAGCTCATCTCAACCATCAGGCCAACCTATACCCCAGGGGCAACCTGGTGGATCTCAACATCCAGGGAAACCTGCACCCCAGGGATAGCCTGTCCAACCCCAACATCTAGGCCAACCTTCACCCCAGGGACAACCTGTCCAACCTTAGTATCAAGGTCAACCTGCACCCCAGGGGCAACCCGTGCAACCTTAGGGCCCACCTTTTATTCCTCAAGGTCAACCTTCAATGGTACAAGGTCCGCCCCAAGGCACTGCTTACATTCCACAACAAAATCCATATGTTGCTCAAACAGGACCTCACTGGTTCACTCAGAATCAATTTCCTGGTCCTAAACCGGTGTATGGGCAGAATTATCAGAACTACAACCCCTATGGACAAAATCCTCCGAGATAGAATATATGGGGTCAGAATTTTTCCCAACCTAATTGGAATCCCAATACTGATCTCTATCAAAGGCCTGTGATGCCTTTCAATCCGCAATTTCCCTTTCTTGCTACATTGGAACTACCCGATGTGTCGAAGTTGACAAATGATCCTATCCTTCATAATCCATATTGGCCCCCAGTTCCTACCAAAATCCCTGACGATTGTCCCAAATTTGAAGGCAAGTCTGGAGAGGACCCCCAAGCGCATGTTATGACATACCGTCTTTGGTGCTCCTCTAACTCTTGGGTTGACAATTCCGTTTGACTAAGTCTTTTCCAAAGGACTCTCACTAGTGCCACTGCAAAGTGGTACATTGAGCTCTCCCGCAACATCTTTCAAGATTTAAACTCTCTTGCCATGGCATTTCTCAGTTCCCAGTTCGTTATGAAACTGAGACGCAACTCCTAACATCCTTGAAACAGTATCGGGCTACTCATATCTCTGATCATATTCATGAATGGAGGCAGCGTCGTCGTTTGATCAAGTTTGAGATTCCTGATAAAATTCTGACTGATTGGTTCACTACCTATTTTATCGGTCCCATTTCTAAGGGCATCACTACGGGGGCATGTGTTACTGAGGAACAAGCCATCGCTCGTTCCCAGTACCTCGATCTCGTGTACTCTCAATCTGGCATGTTGTATGAACTCTTGCCGGGTGCTCCGCGACATGGAACTACCAAAGCACCGGCGATGCCATCTGTCGACGGTATCATTGGTTATGTGTCTTAGACTTCTCGTAAGTCTTCTCTGAATCCTACAAAGCAAAAATCTACTTCTTTCACTGATACTGCTTCTCAGCCACCTCCGAATCCTAGTAAGACCACGGAAGTGAATGTCGTCCAGTCCACCCCAACGGATAAAGCTTCCAAAGGTAAGGAGAAGGGTAAAGGCAAGGCCAAAGCTGATACCCCGAAACAGGATTCTCCGAAACCTAATGCTGATGATGGTTCGAAATGCAAACCAAAGTACCCTTGTTTGATTTGTGATGACGAGCATTACACCAAGGACTGTCCACGACAGGCCGAGGTGAGTCAACTTCTCAAAGGCACTCAAGGCACTCCGACAGTTCTTAAAGAACCATTCCCATCGCAGCAAACTCAGATGGTGGAGCAACCTCAATCCTCCGCCCCATTTGGCTCTCAAGTTTTCATGATGAATGATGTTGCACCCATATCTATTGCTACCAGATCGAAAGATTATACTGAATCGCGTCAGGCAACAAGGAAAGAGATCGCTAATAGTCCTCCTGCCTCGCTTGCTTCTGGCCCTCTTCACATTGAAAGGCCCAATCCTGAGCCCGTTGTACGACCACCTTCTAAAGCCTTACTCCGAAAGTCTTCCTATAACCCAAACGCCCGTCTTGCTTAGCATTATAGTATTGTTGAGAATCTAGCTCAGGCGCCATCCGCTATGTCTGCATTAGAAGTACTTTAGAGTTGTACATCTGTGACTTTTACTATACGCCATCGGGCTGAAATTTCGTTCCTCGTCTCCCTCAACAGCTTGCACTGATTATCCAAATTGAGATTAATAGAAAGAATATCCATCGAGTGGTCGTGGACAAGGGTGCATCTACTTGCATCATGTCTTCTGCATGTTGGAAAGCCATTGGTTCTTCAACCCTTAATCAATCTCCAAACGCTTTAGAAGCTTTTGACAAAATGGAATCTCACCCTCTTGGTGTTCTCGCCAGCTTACCTATTACGTTAGAGGGAAAAACGATTAATGTTGAGGTCGAACTCGTTGATGCCAAACTCAATTATAATCTTCTCCTTTGTCGCAGTTGGACTCATGCTATGTTATGCGTCCTATCCACTCTCTTTCGTGTTCTTCGATTTCCACACGAAGGAAAGATCATCACTGTCGATCAATTGTCCTTTTTCACTTCCACGTCCTTTGAGAGCAACGTTCCATATGTAGATCGTATCCCTACGCCTTATGAGAGCATAGGGCTGGGACTTTTCAAAGATCCCACCCCTATGGGTCTTTTTTCTCTTCCTCCACCCAATACTGCTCAGGTCAATATGATCTCCACGTCTTTTGATCCATGGATCATCCCTTCGCCCGAGCAGATTGATTCGTTTGGTGACGCAATGTCGTTAAGCCCAATAGAAGTTGATTATTGTGAAATTATCTTGACTTCGGCTCCTCCTTCCTCCGATCATACTCCTTTGAGTGCGTCTCTCAACACGTATTCTCAATCCCCTTGGCTCGGCGCTTCGGATTCTCCTAATCCCTTAAATGAGATATTTCCCACTGATGAGGCCATCGTGGAAACTATGTCTCTTGAGGATCCTCCCTGGAAAGATAGTCATCATCATTCCTCCTTTATGCCTGGGCTTGGGGCCATGTCTACTTGTCTTGAGAAATTCGCTTCCCAAGCTCCTTCCCATCCGCTTCAAACGCCCATCTTGACACATGAAGTTTTCATGGAAGGTAACCTGGGAAACATTACACAAACGATGCCTATTGACATCTCCATTAAACCGGGGGTTGTCGAGAACATCCACATTGGGGTGACCTTTTCTCCTGATGAGATCGAGGTCTATACTAGTCTCTTCTGGGAGTTTCGAGACGTTTTCACTTCGTCCTACGAAGAAATGCCCGCCATCGATCCGAGTATAGTCGTGCATGAGATCCCTTCTTATCTTGACGCGAAGCCTGTTCATCAACGTCTTCGTCCTGTGCACCCTAGAAAGGCCACCGCCATAAAGGGAGAAGTTGAAAAAATTCTCAAAATCGGCTTCATTTATCTGATCCCATTGACAGAATGGGTTTCTAACATCGTTCCTGTGGATAAAAAGCAGGGTACTATTCGAGTCTGTGTGGATTACCGTGACATCAATTGCACTTGTCCTAAGGATAACTATCCCACTCCTTTCATCGACCAGATCATTGACGAATGTGCTGGGAGTGAGATCTTTTCCCTTATGGACGGGTTCTCTGGTTACAACCAGATCAATATTCTTTCGGCTGATAAACACAAAACTGCCTTCATCTGTCCTTGGGGCACCTTCGCATACAAGAAGCTCCCTTTTGGTCTTAAGAATGCTGGGGCCACATTTCAAAGAGAAATGTCATACGCTTTCCATGATATTAAGCGCATTGTTCAGCTTCCGGCTCATTCTGCTAAGTGTAAAGACCACCCGGACCATCTCCGTCAAATATTTCTTCGTTGTAGACGCTATAACATTTGGCTCAATCCGCATAAGTGTGTCTTTTGCGTCAATTCTGGTAGACTCCTTGGGTTTATCGTTTCTAAAGACAGAATTCATCTCGACCCTCTTAAGGTCGAAGCTATTGTCAATCTCCTCCCCCCCCCCTTCCTCTTTACATCAATTGCATAGTTTGCAAGGGAAAGCTAATTTCCTGCATTGTTTTATACTGAACTATGCTGAAGTAGCCAAAGGGTTCACGCGATTGCTTAAGCAAGGCATCCTGTTCCTCTAGGATGAGATTGCCCAAAACTCTTTCAATGCACTAAAGACATTGCTTATCAATGCTCCTCTTTTGCATCCACCCAATTATCATCACGACTATTCCCTCTACTTGGCTGCCGCATTTAGCACTATTGCCATGGTTCTTGTATAGGACAACGACGATGGTGACAAGCACGTCATTTATTGTTTGAGCCGCAATCTTCTCGATACCGAAACACGTTACGCACATGTCGAGAAATTGGCATTGGCCGTTGTTCAAGCCGTCCAACGTTTTCGCCATTATATTCTACTTCGCATAATAACCGTGATTTCTGATTGCAACCCCATGACCTATATATTGACTCGACAACTGCTGGGGGGCAAATAATCGAAGTGGATATCTCCATGTGTTCTGGAGGACTGTGCAAACCCTTCCAAGCTGTTGCTGCATCGATGTCGGATCTTAGTTCCATTGCAAAACCTCCTCTTCTTTCTTTTTCCTTTTGCTCTGATACCATGTGAAATTTTCAATCTGAAAAACTACTGCAGTGATTGATTTATTTCGCCTACTTATTTATGATAAGTTATTTACAGATGCTTCAATAAACTGAAATAAACACAATTGCAACATTCACTTAATCAAAAGCAAAAGAACAAATAGAACACATATAACACAATAGAAACAATCACATGAACACAATTATTTTTTGACAATTGTGCCTGGAAAAACCCAATGTGGGGAAACCGGTGCAGTAGATGAGGGTTTATATTATTCTTCAGCAGTAGCAAAATATTTTACAGAAAATATGACGAGCAAATTTCTGACATACACTTGAGATAATTTTTCCAAAGACTTCGGAAGAATTCCTGACACCCTGCAGGCACCCTTCCTCCCTCTGCGTCACTCTGTGTGGCCTTCTGTGCAGTCACTGCGCTGGACTACGTCACTCTGCGTGGAGGGCCAATGCTGCTGCTCAGCATTGCTCTCTCCGCCTCTTCCTTCTGCCTTCTTCTTGCTCTACTGACTTCCCATTCCTCCTTCTGTGTCTGCAACCACGCCTCTACAATCCCACCCTCTGAAATCGAATTTTCTTACTTCAGAATCGATTTCCTTTTGGTACTGAGAGTGTGCCTGGCTTGCTTTCCAAATGAATCTCAAGCCTTCTCTTATAGGCTTCTCGTTGATGAATCAATGACCCAAATTATATCCTTAATCAATGGCTCAAATTAAAAAATGACTTGATCTTTATTTTCTAGAAGATTCACACTTTGCTTTATTAATACCCTTTAATTATTTAATTTCTCTATGTTTATACTTAGGGTTCACTTTTAAAATAATTAATAATTTTAATAAAGCATGATCCGAGTGAAATTTCCACAAAATATTTTTGGGCTCTCTAGAATACTAATGTCCAAGCCTCTTCGCAAAATATGAGACTTGGAACACTTTCCAATGCTGCAAGATCAACATTTCCATATGAGTTGATGCTCCATTGTCTATATACCAAACCCCCTATGAAGTTGATCCTGACAAGCAAGCAAATTTTTCTTCCAACCTGGAAGACAACTTTGAAGCCTCCTCAATGTCAATTTTGTCCATGGTCATAGAAAGAAAATTTGTTTGTTATTCCTCATTTATCCAACGCTAATTCTGCTCCTGCAAAACCTTTTGTGTCTAGACTCCAACCAGAAGTCTACTCGGCAAAAATATGATTTGTTGCTACTCCCTCTGACTGTTGGAATCACTATCTGGGAAAATCGGCTTTTGCGCCAACATGCCACTGAAAAATAGAACTCCTGCCAAGCAACTCGATCTGCCTATTTGAGTATTGCGCAATCTTTGAGGATTTCAGCCTACAGCTCTCTCTGAACAACAAAATTCTCTCCTCTGTTTATGAGCTTCCCAGCTGATCACTTATGCTCTGATACTATTCGAAATTTTCATCTATTGCAGTAACTGGAAATTATTCTCCTAACTGTAAATTTAATTATGCAATTTATTTGCTAAGGCAAATAATGAATAAAATCAGAACTGTAATTTTCACCATAAAAATACTACGGAAAATAAAATACTGGAAACTAAGAAATTATAGCACACACATAAGAGTTTCATTTATTGCAGTAACTGGAAATTATTATCCTAACTGTATATTTAATTATGCAGTTTATTTGCTAAGGAAAATAATGAATAAAATCAGAACTGCAATTTTCACCATAAAAATACTGCGGAAAATAAAATACTGGAAACTGAGAAATTCTAGCACACACACAAGAGTTGTGACATTGTTATTTTTGGACAATTGTCCACGGAAAAATCCCAATGTGGGAAAGTCGATGCAGCAGTTGACGGTTTTAGTATTTATGTAGTAGCAAAAATTATGAGTACAATAAAATGACACCAAACTGGCGTTTCTATCTGAGAAAGATACTAGAAAGAATATTTGAGGGAATTAATCCTCAATAAATCTCACAACAAACTGAGCCCCAAAACTGGCTTTGGAACCCTCTTCATCAGCGTTTTGTGTTGCTTCTGCATAGGATCTACTTGTACTGCCCGGAAACTACCTCTGATGTGACATCTAGCTTGTTGCTACCACTGGAAGTGATTCTTTCGGCCTCCTAGAAATTTTCCCGACTTCTGGAAGCTGAATCGACCTTCCTGGTTGAATCGAACTACCTGTCTTGAGGCATTGTGTGGTCCCAACGCTACCTCCTAAGGAATATTTTCGGCCTTCTCTTCTGACTCTTCCGGAACTAGCGAATCCCTCGGAAATATGCTACTCTTCCCGTTTTCCACATGCAACTCGACCCTAGACTCGATTTCTCCTATTGAATCACCTGCATTGGAAAATCGAACTTTCCAGATCACTGAGTATCTGCATTGGTGTGTGCTCCATCTACCCATCGACTTCTTCTTATAATCCTCTGTTGGAATGCCAACAGACAAGATTAGAACTTAATCAAGAGACCAGATTCATTCTTAGTTGATCTGTGTGAGTTTCTAGAGAATTCTCACCTTGACTTAATTAATTCCAATTAATTAACCATTTTTCCTAAGTTTAGACTTAGGAAACTTAAAAAAAAAGTTTAATAATCTAATTAAGCCATCTCTAGGTGGAATTTCTAGAAACGATTTATGGGTTATGAAGATCTCATGTATTCTAGCTCTTCCACCAAGTTTCGTGACTAGAACACACCTGATGCTACAAAAATTAACAAACCCCAATTGCTACAAAACAAGGGTTAGAAAAAATTATTTTACAAAATATTTACACTTTACAAATATACAATGCTTGTAAAATGAATTTTTTTTGAGAAATAATTTTTTAAATAATAATAATCGATCAATGTATTTCGAAAGTTATACTATTAACCACAACCTTTAGTAAAGTAAGAAAATCACATAAAAATTCCCAGAGCCCAAACAGGTCGGCTTTTCTCCAAAGTTTGTGGACTTGGAGCCCTAGGGCCAGTGTACCTGCAAATCTCTATATATTTCTTTAAGCAAACTTGTTATACATATGGTGAATCAGATCACCTAAGAGAGACCCAAAATCTAACAATAGAATGCTCTTATCACCAAAAAATTAAATAACAACCTTATATACAAATTTAGCACAATATAGGAAAGCACATAACCAACACATACCACAGATCAATACACAGAGAACACCATGAACTAAACCCCAAAGTGTTTTTATTATGATTTCAAACATCCCCAACAGATCAATGGATCAATACCAGCATTACAAAATTATATAGACCAGAGCCATAATTTTCGTCATGACTTGAAAAGAAAAATGGCTTCTAATTTATAGATAAATCCTCCAAGTGAAAAATAACAGCTTGTTGGCTTGATCCCGTCAAAATAATCTCGACTGTTGATAAATATTTGATCATCTTTTAATCTCTGTCGTCGAAAATATTTATTTTTGAGGAAGTTTCGAATTTCTCATAAAACTTATTTTTTCTTAATCCAAAAAATATTTTTTGGATTAATTTCCTCAAATTTTTTACTTTGACTTAACCACCAAAGTCCAATGGCTTATTTTTTCTTAAAAATCTATTTTTGCCTTGCTAGGGGCCTCCAAAACTTGACTTCTTTTTGACCCACGAATTTTTTGGTCATTTTCCACTTGGAGAAATTTATTTCTCTAAAATTAACATTTGACTCTAAATTAATTAATTAATTTTCTGACTTAGGATTTAATTTTATTTTTGTCAGAAAAATTAATTAATTGACACAAGAGGGGATTAATATTTTTTCCACCCTCAAATAATTTAGCCATGGTGTTTGATTGCGAAGGGCCATGCACTAAAATATTTTTTACATTAGATATTACAAATTCAACCCTCAAAGGGGGAATACCCATTCATTATAGACCCTTATAATATTTACCCAATTCTGCGACACAATATGATCTAGTAGACCAAGTGATCTGTAATAAAATAATTTAGCCAAATAGCTTAAATTATTCCCAAACCACTTTTACAAAGACTTGATATAACAATAGGACTCACCTAAGACTTTGTCAACAAATTCTACCCTAGCTTTGGGGTTTAAGTTGGAGGAAACACTCGTCGATTATCCGTGTTTAGAAACACACATAAAGCGGTGAGGTTAAAAAACCTCTTAAGATGAAATTTTTTGCCAAAATCATAGGCTTACCTAGGTTGTTACACAATTAAATGGTCATACTAACAACATTTACATTACAATTTGCAGAAACTGGGTTTACAATGATATGGCAGGAAGCTGGCTGATGATTCTAAACTTTGGAAAAAATTTGCACAACTGCTTCCTTGGACTTGTGACAAAATGGGTGCAACACTACAGAAACCCTAATTTGCACGTGTGGGTGAAATATGGTAAGATAAGTCTCTTTCTTCCTTCGCTTAGAGAACTTCTTCTTCCTTGGTAAGTTGGCTTCCAAACTTGATCGTTTTGAACCCAAACTTCAACTTTTTATGATGACTGCAATTTTGGTCTTGCTACAACAAAGTGATGCCCTATTTCCTCTCAAGTGTGAGAGAGAATGACAGAGAAATTTCAGATTTCGGTTCTTGTTGTTATCTCCTTGTCTTATCTTGTTCTTCACTCCTTTTTTCTTGATTTTCTCCTTTTCATCAAACTTACTTGGATGATTCCTCAAATAAGGTCGAGCGCCATGTATATATAAGCTTCTATGGAGGACGAATAGCCCTAGATAACGCCGACTTGTTTTCTGCAGGCCAACTTGTTCTCCTGTTGGTCAACTTGGTCTTGGAGGGACACTTTGACATATTTTTTACTCAAGTAAATTCTTTTGACTTGATACAAAAGACCCAATAGCGTCTATTGCATATGACAATGACTCTATTGACTTCTTGAATCTATGACAAACCCTAGAAGCACACAATGGGTGCTTTACCTAAAACAAATTGACCTTGAGCATGAAACCCGTGCTATAAAATAACAATAATAATTTTTTCTTCTCTTTACATTAAACACATAAAATCAAGATTACATAAGACATTATGAAGACCGAATCTAGTTACATATTTCAACACCCTCCACCAAGGCCATGAATGCAATCATTGGCAGTATAGTATTGTTTGTCATACCATGCTGATTCTGTTGGGGCTATGGATACTCAATTGGCAGCAAAGGTATTCAAAGTATATTTAGTTCGCATGTGCAATCTACTTTTGCTCCACATGATTTGACAAACAGTGTGCTTGCTGCTTGGTATGCTTGTTATAGAGAGGTCCTCCAGAAACTCGCTAGTGGTGATACAGACCAATTGGAGAGAGACTTTTTGAAAGATGAGCTTTTCACAGGTTTGTCCTCTATGCAGAATGGGAGGCCCCTTGTGTTGAGAATTTGGAGAGCTTAAGGTTAATACAAATTCTCTTCTTGACAGTTACTTGTGAATGTACTTATGTCTTCTCTTCTTTAGGTTAAGTTAATCTTTCATCAAGTCAATTATCAAAACACAAGACACAAAGATTAGGCTCCTAGAGCCAGGGCAAAACCTCTCCCTCTTGGAGAGGAAAATCTGCAAAGAATTTTTCTTATCGATCTTCTAATGACAAGTACCATAACCCAGACTTAGACCCTAGACCTAGATTTTTCTTTCAGAACCTTGACCTTCACCTTATGTATGCTTCTATTTGATTTGCTTGGACTGTGAGAAGGTAAATCCTTGATTTACCTTCTCACAGTCCAAGCAAATCAAATAGAAGCATACACAAGGTTCCTCACCGTTACTTCTGCTTCTTCTTATGATCACTGTCTCTTTTATCTGTCTTCCGCACTGAATACTATCTTTGTGTATATATATATTTACACTGCCTCTGTGTAGTATCTGCACTATCTTACATATATATACGTTGTCTCCTTTGAGGTATCCGCAATCTCTTACGGTCTCTGCTGTGGTGTCTGCAGTTTCTGCTGTGATGTCCACAATTCCTTTATTATCTCTGCTGTGGTTTAGATGCAGACTTAACCACAATTTCAGAGTAATGCACCTTTAATTGTGTTGTCCGCATTCATTACAGAGATATGTGTATTTGCTCTTGGTTTGTCCGCATTCATTTCAGACCTGTCCGCAATTCTGTTCTTGTGTGTTCACCGAAAACTTGCTTCCAAATGATCTGCAACTTTAGGTATATATACATGACTGTGTCAGCTCTTAGGCCGACCATCCAGCTGAGTAATAGGCTGACTTGCTCATTGTGAATAGGCCGACATGAAGTGAGATTTCTTCATTATTTAATGTGGCAACCTCCACTGTAATTACAGCTTGTCGTTCATCGTTGATTGAGGGCAGTTATGAGCTAGACTTCCAGCAAGGTCTTGGAGCATGTATGACACACACTTAATTACATTTTATATCTAGAGGACACAAAACCTAATGGACATCAAGAAGAAGTCCATCTACATAACAAATCTTGCTCATGAAACCCAGGAAGCAAATACATTTTATTATTTTGACTTCTTCTTTTCATAATTACATAGTCAATATGAAGACCGACCTAGTTACACTTCTCAACACCTTGGACTTGACGGTTTTCTTTTCTGTTCTAAAAGGCTATGTGGGATTCTACAGGTAATTGTTTCTGTAATCTGGATTTAGAGGTCTTTGCATCTGGAGTGCCTTAATCAGAGGTTGATTAAGCTCATCCCCAAGAATGCAATGAGAGATACCACTGAAGGCTGTCCTATAAACGAAGTGTAATGTCAATAAACTAAATTGAATGAAACGTGACATTTGTGATGTAAACCTGTAAAAAAGGTTGGATCATAAAACTAATAATTAAGTAAACCAGCATAGGTTCATCTTAATGTAAATCCTTTACGTAGTGAGAAGTTTACACCTTGGTTTCCTTTTGATTCTTCTTACAAGTTTACACCTTGGTTTCCTTTTAATTCTTCTTAAAGCTTAATAGATCTAGGGTTAAGATGGACTACTCTGGTTTGTTTTTCCAGAATTAAAAAAAAAAAAAAAAACAAGTGGTTAAAACTATTATGCATTACCAGTCACAGTAATAGAAAGCATAATACCTGCAACTCACTCTAACAATGGGAGGATTCCTAGTGTTGTATGTTGGAAGTTTACCAACTATTTAAACATATATCAATCTCAATTTTAAAATGCATCTAGCTTTGCATAGCTGAAAAAAAGGGGTAATTCTTGTGATAAATGGACAAACCTTACAAGTCGTAGTCCTCGTTTTAATATCCACTCTATTAAGAATGGGTGGATGCGTCCAGGGATATGAACATTCATAGAACAACCTCCCTTTTCACGCGAAACTACTTGAAAGAGTGTTTTGAATGCTTCTTCGGAAATAGCAATCGAATGACCTTCTAAAGAAAAACCTGTTGTATATGCCCTGTAGACAAAAGGAATGAGTTCAGGGGACTAGTCATAGTGCGCAAGTTTAAATTAATCAACCCAACAATTAAATAATCCGTTCATCTCACTCATATCAAACAAACTATGGAGTATAAATCCAAATGTGCATGGAAATTGAAACATAAAATCCAATTCATAAAGGAAAACTTGATAAATAATCCAGCTTTGAAAACATAATTACTATGCTATTAGTAAAATTTTATACATCTACAAACTTCAAAGCTTAAATCTAACACATTATTTAGCGAGGAAAAGAAATATATTATATATAGAGGAAAACCACCAGCAATGGATATAAGAAACAAATTTTACCAAAAGTAGTTTGTTTCTACACTATTTAAAAATATTTTATATTTTTTGACAAAATATTCTTTTCTTCTGCATCCGAAGAAATGTATAACATAGTTAAGAGCCTTTTTGTGAGGACAAACTTATTTCATTTTCCAAGCAAGAGTTTGCAAAATATCTTGATTGGGATATTTTGAAGAAGTTATCACTGACTTGAGAGTGGAATCTGATTCCATTATTTGTTTTGGTGTAGGAAGCACAAGGAAATGTTCAATGAAGAAACTTGTAATATCAAAGCGGGGGAGATCTTAGCTTTTAAGGCCTATTATCCCTCATTTCAGTAGGGGTACACATACAATTTTCAGTGCATTCAACACCACTATAAACCCAAGGTCACAAGTTAAATCCCTATAACAACCATGTGAGGCCCTACATTAGGCGTAAAGCCTTGGATGAAATTATTTCGGACTTATGGTTTACAGGAATCTTGTCTTATGTAAGGGTGATCATCAGTTGTATGAGCTAGTCCAACCTACATTAGGGTGCACCTATGTCTTACAACATGGTTATGTGTCTACCGAGTGCGTATGTGGCCTTGGCATTCGTCCAATATCCCTCAATTAGTTCTCAACATGGCAATCTCACAAAGTCAACTTTTCTTGTTTCCCAAGGCAATTCGTGTTTCCAATGCAAGTGGTCCTGGAAGTCAAAATGTCAACTTGGTCCCAAAATACTCAATTTGATGAGGAGATGATATGCTATGTTCAAATTTTTCCAAACAATGAATCATTGTCAAGTTATAAGTGGTCAAAGTTGGTCAATAGGTATAACAGGATTCCAAATAGCCAAACAGAGGCAACATTGCACAATTTGGGCAGGGATAATTTTGGGGGCTAATATTCCCAGGTGGGCTAATTTTCCATGTTTTAACTTTTTTCCCAAAAAAATATTAGCCAATTTCCATTTTTTTCTAAGAAGATTCGCCCAAATTTTATAATACACCATTATTTTCTCTTAAAATTTGTCAAAACATTATATCGACTTGTATAAAATCATTGGAAATCTAAATATTTCTACAAAAATATCATTAAATTTTTACAATTTGCATATTAGGGACTAGTAAGATTCGCCAAGGTCTCTAAACCTTAACATAAACTTCCATCCTTAAACTTTTCCTTGAATTTGGGACATTTATTACATCAAGATTGGTCTATAGGATGGGCTAAAGAAACCAATGTGTTAGATTCTTTAAATTCTTAAGGGTGTTGGAGATCTAATAGAGGAGATGTTACCCACAAAAATGGGTAACTGTTAATTTTTGGTAGCAGCGGATAGGTTTTCTAGTCTCTATTGTGTCTAACAGGCTAAGGAACACGATATCTCCAAAACCCTGAAAAGGTTTCACGAGAAAATCCTTAGTAACCCCTCAATTAGAATTTAGAATAATTAGCTAATAATTAAATATTTTCTAAATCTAACTTAGAAAAATTGGTTAATTAAATCAGATTAATTGAAGGAAATTGATTTTTCTCTCGAGAGTTTCGGAAAAGTGAGTTGATGGAGTCAAGATGATCTTAACCATCGATTGAGATGTGATCATGGTCGTTGATTGCTCAACAAAATATTATAAGAGTAAGTCGATGGGGTTTGGAGAAGACACACAAGAAATTCAAGCAGTTCAACTTACCCAATTGTAGTGATTTAGCAAGGGCACAGTTGAAGCAAAGGGAGACACCGGCAAAGGGGTTTTAACAAAGATTTGGGAGCAAGATTCCGAAGGAGATTTCCTCATATTTTCCAGTGTCCGGGTGACAGGAAAAGGAGGTTGAATTCATCTATAGAGGAGGCTACAACAGCTAGTGTGAGTAGCTAGTTTGACAATGCGAGTGGCAGAGCAGCTCATTCCAGTGAGCCAGAGCTGAATCTATCACCTGAGAGGCAGAGTGAGTGGGCCAAGAGCAGTGTTGGAGGCAGAATGACTTGCATGAGAGAGATTCCATGGGTTGTATGAATTATCTGAAGGTAAGGCACATTTCCCCTCGTGTGGAGTGAGAATAGCCGGGGATAAATATTCCCAATTAGCTTTGCTAATTGGAATATTTCATTTTTGTTTAATTTTGCCGCTTAGCTAGAGAAATAATAAATAAAGTGAGAAATAAGAGGGGTCACCTCACTTTTAGCCACCTCACTTTATAAATAAAGTGCTTTTCCTAGTTGAATTGACGTTATAACTTAGAAAGGAGGCCTTGGGGGTCCACATGTGTATGAGGGGAGGCCTCACGCTGACCCAAGGGTAACTGCGCAGGCCAAGGAGAGTGAAGGACGCAGTCAAAGTTTTGGAGGGAGTTTAGCACTATAAAAGGTGGGGTTCTCACCTCATTTGGACATGCTTGATTTGATATTGATATTGAGAGCTAGACTTCTGTCTGCTTCAGCACACCAGTTGTTTAGTCGGTCTGCAGCACTGTTTAGTGCAACCGAGTGTCTCCGTTCGGAGATCTCACCCTTAGCCTCGGGGGACTTCGAGTGCCTGCCCTGGTAAGGTTATTTTCTGTATCACCCTTAGCTTCGGGGGACTTCGAGTGCCTGCCCTAGTAAGGTAATTTTCTTAGTAACATCCTTCAGTTTCAGTGGTAGTCAGCAGCAGTTTCTTGGTGGAGATTTGGAGAGAAGGAAGCCCTTCTTGAGACTGCGCAGATCCAGGAGGGAGGACGCTGGTCTAGAGAAGGAAGGACGCAGATCCAGTTGGCTAAGGCAGGAAGGACGTAGATCTGGGGAGGCATTGGCAGAACCAGTCCTGGAGGACGCAGATCTGAGAGATTCAGCTTTGGAGAGTGCAGATCTGGAGGGATAGCATCAGATCCAGCCTTGGAGGATACAGATCTGAGGAGATATTGGCAGATCTAGCCTTGGAGAGTGCAGATCTGGAGAGATAGCATCAGATCCAGCCTTGGAAGATACAGATCTGAGGAGATATTGTCAGATCCAGCCTAGATCTGAAGAAACAGCAGCAGATCTGGCCTTAGAGGACGCAGATCTGGAGTGATAGGACACAGATCTGGAAAGGAGGATTCAGATCTAGCAGATCTGAGGGAGAGAGAACGCAGATCCAGTCAGGAAGGACGCTGATCTGATGAGCAGAGTCTGGTGTGTGAGATTTGGCAGCGTTTTTCAGTGGTTCCAGCCTTGAAGAGTTGATCTTGCCATCTGGAGGTTCTGTGGCCAGCATTTCATCTGTCTTCTGCGCTGTCACTAGCAGAGACAGCGTTTTTATTGGTGAGGGTTTGGAGGATTGAGATCAGCCATCTTCTAGTCTTCAATTCACAGTTCCATTGCATTCCAGCAGCAGCTCTTCATAGCAGATCTTCAGTCAGCTAGGACGCTGTCCTTATTTGCAGCCATTATCTGTTCTGAGAGGGTCTCCACTTGCCTAGGGCAAGGATAGGTGCACTCATTCTGATTATTTTGTACTCCTCTCTATGTATTCTCAGATTAATAAAATGGCTTAGTTTTCTGGCATTCTATGTGTACTTGTTCCATGATCTGGTTCCAGCATTGTATTTTGTATATCTGTCTGGCATATTTCTGTGTATTACTAGTTATTTCCCTTTGGGGATATTACAGTGGTATCAGAGCATAATTCTGGCTCAGCCTGTGGTCTATGACATTGGGAGAGAGATCATACAGAGGGTTGCTGGAATTTTGGAGAGCAATAGCAGTGCAATACCAGAAACGCAGTTGGAAAAAGGGCCAAAATAAAAAGGGTCAAATTTTGAAGTTTGGAATGAGGAGAAACGTTTTCTGGGTTTTTCTGGGTTTTGGGCAAGGATTACCTTCCCAAATTCTTGGAATCTTCTGAGTAGTTTTTAGTGGGTAAATCAGAGGTCGAAGTTAAGTAGTAGTATGGATTTGCAGCAACCGGGTAGTTTCTGAGGAGCCTGTAGACACGTAGCAGAAAGAGCCGATGGCAGTTGATGATGATGAGAGGAGATTTAGAGAAATGCTCCTCCAACACATGCAGGAGACGTCACAGAGGCTCTTGGCCATGGAGATCCGTCAGAGACTCGCTGCGCTAGCGGTTAGGCAGCGGGAAACCCCAAGGGGTTTTCAGATTGATGAGGGATCGTGCACATCCCACCATTTGCCGGAGCATGTTGCCACTCAGCATATGGCATCACATACACCCACACGTCCTACCATGCCCACTTTTCTGGATGAAGACGCAGGGACAGCAGTGCAGCAAGAGATAGATCCGGGTCGGATGGCTGACATTCTTGCAGAGTACCAGGCTTTCGGACCAGCGTTCATGAAGGCTCTCTCGTTCAGAAAATATATCCAGATCCAGTATGGCATTAGACTCCGTGATCATCACCGGGGGCACCGGCATCATCATGGTGGAGACTACCACTGCACAGCTAGTAGAGATTATGTTCAGCTCCAGCGTGATAGTAGACCTCACAACTTTCACAGAGGGAACAAGCACTCACATGATAGGGGCTTACAGCACACAGTGGACAGATTCCATCTACCGACATTTGACGGGTCATCCAGGCGCTCGGAAAAAGCTTGGGTGGACAAGTTGGATACCTCTTTCCAGCTTGACCGAGTATCGGAGAGGAAAACCATTAAAATGGTTACCTCGCACTTGGAGGATGAGGACACACAGGATTGCAGGGAGTTCAAGGATACACCTAGTGTGACACAGGACTCACCATCATTAGAGTCCTCCTTGACCGTGCCGGTTGATATCGTAGTGGAGGAGGTAGAGCCTACCCCGGTAGAGCCATCCACTGAGGTGATGACTGAAGCCATGTTCGAGTCTTCGGGTGGTGGCAGCACACGACAGATGGGTGAGGTATCAGGAGATATATCCATTATCGATGAGGCACTAGGGGATACCGAGGTATCAGATGATGGTCGCAGACAGCGGTATCATCGGCTTCGGACGGACCTTCGAGTTTTGAGGGAGAAGGCCGCGTCAGTACGGGAGACCATTTTGTTGCAGGATCAGGAGCTGGAGGGTATGAGAGCGACTTGTGCCAAGTCGGCGGCCAAGTTGGTCTTCATTGGGGAACAACTGGATTCCCTGATGGTACAACCCGAGAGCACATTGCAGCATCAGATCATTCCCCTTCAGGTATGCATGGATGGGACTAGCAGTGTTGTTGGGTCATCTCTTCCCGTTGGAGAGAGAGAGGCAGAGCCACCTAGTCAGGTCTCATATGTTGACTTGGATAGTGGTATGAGGCAATCCGAGTTGCACAGGGTACAGCAGCCACGAGTTGAGGTTGGATGGCGAGAGATTTTGAGTTGGTACTCGGGGGAGCAGGCTATGGATGAAGGGGAGGTCTCAAGGAGAGATCTCACTGGAGATGCACTTCGACACACCATGGGGTGCGATGACTTTCTTCCCTTCTCACAAGAGCAGATAGAAGATGGGGGACATCTCCGGATGGATAACATCTCTCATGCTTGTGTTGGACATTCCTTGAGCCACACACATCATGATGGGAGGTTTTTGCCTACCACCTATTTGATTCTTGATAGGGTCTCATTGATCCTTGAGAAGTTTATACTTCAAAATCCCATGAAGTACAAAATCAGAAATTTGATTTGGGAGGATGGTAGCCCTCATGGGAGGAGTACCAGGATGAGGAGAAGGAGGCATCCACAAGTGATTGAGTGGATGGGGATGATGAGCAAGGAGCTAGGAGGCTACTTGCAGATCTGTGTTACCAGACAACAGGAGGCTTGGCTGCGCTGGTTACTCTTGAAAGAGTTTGGCCATCTCTTGGCAAACACTCTTCCTAAGAGTCGGAGGGTGGAGGGAAGATGGCTGGATACTTGCATCATGGAGCAGCATAGAGTATGTATGCATGGTGTTGCTATGATACTCGTTATATCTTCATCACATGAGTTGTATGATGGGAGTATGGGGAGGCAACAAATTGTTTGGTTGCTTGGTTTATTTCTGGGAGAGCAAGGGCAGATTTGCTCTCACACTTTGCATGATGTTGCAGGAAGAGGGGATGGCACTATCTCCTTGATCTTTGATGATGACGGGGAAGCACTTCCATCTTGGGGAGTATTCCACACTTGTTGCAGCATTATTAGAGGAGTCTTTGACAAGGAGAATGTCAAAGAACAGAGTCTTGTATTGACAGGAGCTTATTTGCATGAGCTCCCAGCGTTGTCACCTTGGAGCAGAACATTATGGATGAAGTGTGCGCAGCAGAGATATGATGGATCTATAACCCATAGGTCCCAGGATCACTTCATATTTGTTGCACAAAGAGGAGGTAATGATGATAGAGACATCTATGGCATATTCTTCTTGACTTGGGTTTCCAAGCATGAGGGGAATTATCTTCTTGCAGCACATGGTTCATTCTTCTTCATAACATGCCAAAACACTATGGAGGACTCATTTATGGATCCATGTACCATCTTACTTCCAGCATATGGTCAGATTTGTATGGGAGGCTTGATTATGAGAGAGACACATGAGCTAAATGTGCCTTTGAGTATTTTCTGCACTACATGTTCTAATAGGAGCATGGGAGGAGGCATGGCCACCACTACTACATATGTGTTCTCTTTTGAGGTGGGCCATGAGATTGATATTCATCCATTGTACAGCTATGGGCAAGTGTTTGGCCTTATGTTGTCATATTCAACCATTTACTATCCATTAGTAGATGTGATGAATCTTGTACATTGCTTGCCATGTAATTTTCTGAAGTTGCAGTGGATGAGACTACGTTGTATCCTGGTGAGAGATTGTTTGCATTATGTATCCTCATGTAGAACCTTCAGCAAACATCTCATTAGGGTGATCCATGATGACCATGTCATATTCTTCATGGATGGTTTGTTTTGGGCCAGCTTGTTCTTCATTGACGGAGGAACCTTCTATGGTGGATTGTTTTTCGCTTTGCCATTGGAGGGCAATGATTTTGCAGCCCAGGATCAGCATAGACTCTACACTTGTCATGAGTGGAGAGAAGGACAGCATGGGGTAAGCTATGATGCTTGCCAAGTTCATATTTTCAGCCCACCTTCGTTACCAGAGCTTGAGGTGGAAGGAGATTTTCGGGAGTTGCCTTGTTGGAAGGTGGCTCATTTTGTCTGGATGATTGCTTGGAGATGGAGGATCCACAGGAGGGAGATATTCCTCATTATATTTTCGACTCCATGCCTTGATTGGAGAGAGGTGACGAGTTGGTTCACAGTTGATGGGCCAGCTTACACAGTCATAGATGCAGAGCAGCGGCGGTCATGGTCTTTAGTCATAGCCAGAGGCAGTGAGCAGTTCGAGTCACGGGACTTGTGCGATTATTGGCCACAGTGGCGATGGGATCCGGGAGGACTATTGATTGGCTGGTACCATGAGAGGCCAGTTTGGGATCCTGGCATTGAGATATCCCTTCATATCGGGGTGATGCAGGAGACAGAGAGGTTTCAGTGGGACCCAGGCACATTTTGCAGTATCGACGGGGAGCATCAGCTAGAGAGTAGGCTTGTTCAAGCATTGCTTGAGAACAAGCAATTTTTGCCGGATGAGGATGCCACTTGGGAGAGCGAGCAGACTTTACGGCATCCATCACTTCAGTTGCTTGAGGACAAGCAACGTTTTGCCGGGGGAGACTGTAATATTCCCAATTAGCTTTGCTAATTGGAATATTTCATTTTTGTTTAATTTTTGCCGCTTTAGCTAGAAATAATAAATAAAGTGAGAAATAAGAGGGGTTACCTCACTTTAGTCACCTCACTTTATAAAATAAAGTGTTTTTCCTAGTTGATTGACGTTATAACTTAGAGAGGGGGCCTTGGGGGTCCACATGAGTATGATGGGGAGGCATCAGGCTGACCCAAGGTTAACTGCGCAGGCCAAGGAGAGTGAAGGACGCAGTTAAGATTTTGGAGGGAGTTTAGCACTATAAAAGGTCGGGTTCTCACCTCATTTGGGCATGCATGATTTGATATTGATATTGAGAGCTAGACTTCTGTCTGCTTCAGCACGCCGGTTGTTTAGTCGGTCTGCAGCACTGTTTAGTGCAACCGAGTGTCTCCGTTCGGAGATCTCACCCTTAGCCTCGGGGGACTTCGAGTGCCTGCCCTGGTAAGGTTATTTTCTGTATCACCCTTAGCTTCGGGGGACTTTGAGTGCCTGCCCTAGTAAGGTAATTTTCTGAGTAACATCCTTCAGTTTCAGTGGTAGTCAGCAGCAGTTTCTTGGTGGAGATTTGGAGAGGAGGAAGCCCTTCTTGAGACTGCGCAGATCCAGGAGGGAGGACACTGGTCTAGAGAAGGAAGGACGCAGATCCAGTTGGCTAAGGCAGGAAGGACGCAGATCTGGGGAGGCATTGGCAGAACCAGTCTTGGAGGATGCAGATCTGAGAGATTCGGCCTTGGAGAGTGCAGATCTGGAGGGATAGCATCAGATCCAGCCTTGGAGGATACAGATGCGAGAGATGATGACGCGGTCTGGCCTTGGAGGGGTACGGTCCGGGAGATAACATCGAGATCCGGCCTTGGAGGATACGGATACGAGGAGATATTGTCGAGATCCGGCCTAGATACGAAGAAATAGCGGCGAATGCGGCCTTGGGGACGCGCGGTCTGGGTGATGGGACACGGATGCGGAAAGGAGGATTCGGATCTGACGAGATGCGAGGGAGAAGAAGAACGCGGTCCGATCGAGAAGGACGGCGATCGATGAACGAGAAGTACGGTATTGACGGGAATTTGGCAGCGTTTTCAGTGGTTCCAGCCTTGAGGAGTTGATCTTGCCATCTGGAGGTTCCGGCCAATTCGATATTTTGTATACGATATTCTGCTTGCTGCCAAATTATAAGAGCAGGCGTTTTTATTGGAAGTTAATTGGAGGATTGAGATCGGCCATCTTCTGATCTTCGGTTCACGGTTCATTGCATTCAATGACGACTCTGTTCATATGGAATCTTAAATGACTGAGACTGTGTGTGTTTGCGACCATTGTACGTTGCAGAGGGTTCTCCCTTGCCTAGGGCAGGATGGTACACTCATTCGATTATTTTGTACTCCCTCTCTATGTATTCTCGAGATTAATAAAATAAACTAGTTTTACGGCATTCTATATGTAGCCTTGTTTTCTAATGCGGTTCCGACATTGTATTTCTAGATACATGCAGCATATTTACGTATTGCGGGTTATTTCCCTTTGAGATATTACACCAGAGGAAGTGTGAGTTTCCTGGGAGAGGCTAGATCAAGTTGCAAAGGGAGACATTAAGTCTTCAGATCATTTAGCTAGTATAGATTATTATTAGCTGGAGCTTTTCCAGTATCAGGCAATCAATTGTACTCTCAAATCATTGAAGATTATTAATAATAAAAAGCTCATATGTTGCACTGTTTGTCCCTTCTAGGCTTTTTCCAGGGACGTGTTGAGGATTTGGTAGGGCATAGTTTAATTCAATTCTCTGCTTGATAATTACTTTTGAGCTTACCTCTTTTACTTAGGTCTTCTCTTTATTAGCTTATTACGTCTTTCATCAAGTCAATTACCAAAACACAAGAGACACAAATTTAGGCTATTCCAGCAAGGGCCAAAACCTCTCCTTCTTGGAGAGGGAAACCTGCAAGTAATTCTTCTAAGTTCTTATAGACTTTCAGTTGACAAGTACCATGACCATGACACAAACCCTTAACCTTAGTGTACCTCCAACACCCTTGTCACTTGCTCTTTCTTGGATCCTTATTGTTGATCCTTCTTTCTGCACCGCACTGCACCAATACTAGGAAACTCGTATTGGCTATGAAGTCCTTCTTTCCTTGGTCTAATCTTGGCCTTCTAGAGACCTCTTTCTGCACCCTTGATATACTAAGTAGAGGTCCTTCATTCCTTGTCTGAGATAACCTCCTTCTAGCACTCCTTGCACTCTGTCTTCCTTTGTTGGGAAGTTTACCTTCTTCGCACTTATAAAAATACCTCTTCTTGCACTCCTTGCAACATGTCTTCCTTCGCTAAGCAGACTTACCTTACTTCGCACTTACTGCAATTCTGTCACTTCCTGAGATTACCTTTGGTCAACATGAGAGCTACTGTGATTATCCTCTGCCTATTGTGATTACCCTCGGTCTTCTGTGATTACCCTCGGTCTACTGTGATATAGATTGGTCCTTCTTTTTGTTATCCTTTCTTTCTATTTTCATATCAAAGAGATGTTTCCTTTTCGTATTTCTTACTTAACCCAATTCGAAATCATCTCAGATTTGTCCGAGATATATCACCAAATGAATCCATAGTCCTTATTTATAGTGTCATCCTTCCTGTATTTAGGCCGACCTGTCAAACTGTGGATAGGCCGACTTCATAAGGAGATTCATCGCTAAGAATTGTAGCTGACTCCATGAAGCTTCTTCCAACAAGGTGATAAGGGTGTTGAGTATAGTTTCTTTTACTCTTTACAAGTGTAGCATTGTTTCATATACATGAATCTAATTTATACATTTATGACAAGATGACAAATCCGTAAAATACATCAAGAAGAAGTCTTTGACCTGTAATAAAACTCCTTTCTCATGAAACCCATGAAGCAAGCTTAACAAAAATACATTTTATTATCTTTGACTTCTTCATTACATAAATTCATAATTACATAGTCATTATGAAGACCGAACCTAGTTATACTTTCCAACAGGCGACTATCCAAAAATATTGGTGTCAAATTAATTGTGTGTGTGCATTATTTTCTCAGTTCCAGTATTTTATTTTCCACAACGTTTTTATTTCTGAAGATTGCAGTAGTGTATTATTCATTATTTGGCATAAATTAATTAACAGAGGAAAAATAAACTGAATAAAGAGAATAGTACCCAATAACCGCAATCGTGGAAATTTCACATGGTATCAGAGAGAGGTTGGTGCAGATTAGAGAGATCAATGCATTGAAGAGCAGATCTAGCGCAAAGGGTTTCTAGCGAAAGGGTTTTTTCAAGCATAAATCAGTGCAAGGCCTGAAAGAAAAAGCAAGAGAGTTTTATAACCCAATTTATTAATTTCTCCAGTGTATTTTAGTTCGCAGATTTTCCAGAGATGGCCTCAAACTAGGATAATTTGGATTTTTCTTCAAGGTTGGAAGATGAATTCACTCAAATAGCTTGCCTCTCTAGCTTGACTTCACAAGGTTTCTGGTATATAGACAGTGGAGCACCAACACATATGACAGGAGTTATAGACTACTCCAACTACAGGGAGGACGAGATGAACTTCCAGATATAGATGGGAAACAAAACGAAATGTACTCCAGTTGGGAGAGGTACTATCGACATTCAGAGGCACCAGTGTTATAGATGTGTTGCATGATCCAGGTTTTGGGCATGAACCTGATTCCAGTTTCTGAACTATAGGATAAGGGATATGATGTCTACTTCGTAGGGAAGAAGGTGCTCATTAAGCACCAAAGTTGGAAGAAGGTGAAGTAGATTGGGATTCAAAGCAACAAATTATATAAGTTGCGGCTCGATTCTCTAGAGGCACAAGTTAGCATCAACAGTAGAAGTGGCAGGGAAATTCACTAAGGCAGTGTGGCCAAGAAGTGACAGTAGAACAAATGGTGTATTGCAACTTGTACATTCATATATTTGTGGCTCAATGTCGACAAGATCTCTTAGAGGGTACCAGTATTTCGTAACCTTCATAGAGGACTACTCTAGGAAGATGTGTATCTGTTGATTTTTGGTAGCTTGGGAGGTACTCCAATCCCTAGGGTTCAAAGTTTGGAGGTTGGAGCGCCACAATTGGGCATTGTGGGCTTGGAACCCAAGGCATGGGCTTTGTACCCAAGCATGTGGGTGTGAATCCATGAGGCCTATTGGACACGTAATGAATGGAGATGATAGAGGACGTTGAGAGGAATCCAACGCAACGAAAATCATCAAATTTTGAGTTGTCTATGTGAAGTTGTGAATTTTTTAATGTAGAGTGTGGGCTTGTAGCATGAGGTTCATGTAGGCTTGAGTTGGACAAGCCACATGACAGGTTGGAAACTCACTTTAGAGGCATTCCTTGGAGCCCTTCTATTGTGTTTAAATAGAAGATGAGTTGAGATCATTTGGTCATCCAAGTGTGCAACACAAAGCAAGTAAGAAGCTTGCGTAAGGAGAAGAGCTATTTGTTTTGGCTGCAAACAAAGGAGGCAGGACTAGCGAAGAGGAAGAGGGCTTGTATGGGCATTTTCATGACTGTTTCGTAGTCGAGTTTGTCTTGGAGGAGGGTCAAGTGGAAAGGAAGAAACCTACGTTGGTTTTGAGTTTATTTTGTGTGGGTTATTACCTCAAAGAACAGGTCGCAGTTCATATTGCAAACTACAGGACAGGGCCAAGGTTTGAAATTACTTCGAATAGGGGGACGAAACGCCTACCAAGGGTGTAGACCAGTCCTATTTGATAGCGAGGGGAAACAATATGATGGTTGAGGTGGACCAAGTTGAGTAAAGGTATTTGGGAGCATAATGAGAGGGTTTTCTAGGAGTTTTTGGAAGCCCTAACCAAGTAGTAACACCTACAACAGTGAAATACTAGCCTAGATTGTTACAAGGTATGTTTCTCCTTGATTCTTGCTAGACGTTGGGTGAAGTGTTGACCAGATTGGATGGTATATTTTGGTAGCCTGTAGTAGCCAAAAGAGGAGGGGTTGATGTGCTGGTTAGAAGCCCTAACCAGTGGGCAGCTTCTATAGTGAATGATTAGTTGTTGGATTGGGCACTTTGTGGTTGGTGGAGGGCAACAAGGATATGTCCAAGGTAGACCTAGAACATGTGGACAAGAAGGATATTAGACAACTTTGTATTGGGTGAAGAGTTGATGGCCTATGTGGTACTTTGATGGACTAAAGTGACCACTTGAAAGGTAGTTTGGTGCTCAAGGATTGGCCAGCCTAGAGGAGCAGATTGGATCAACCAAAGTTCATTACAGCAGAAAATACTTGCAGTAGTGATAGGTGGCAGCCCTCCTAGAGTCTCTATGTGTTGTTCCTTGACGGACTAAGGAGAATCTAGTGAGCAGAAGGACCAGCATGTTATATCAAAGCAGCTATGAGGTGCACTGCATCAACTAGACTGTCAGATTATCTTGTATTTGTATTTTTGTACTTATGGATATTTGAGGGCCATTATGCCTAGTAAGGGAGCCCTAGACTATTTTATTATTCAGTTGGATTAATATAACTATTATTCAGTTGGATTAATATAACGAAGATTGAGTTATTGTACATAATTTGTGTAAAACGTTGTGTATATTTTTGGCATTTGCACTAGTAGATATACTGTTGTATATTGTTTCGTTGTGCAAAGTAGCTTCGTTGTGATTTTTGGTTTGGTAGCATCAGAGATTTAATATTCTATCCTAGACACCAGGGTCGTGAAAAAATACATTGTATCAGAGCATGTTTGAGCTACTTTGAGGGACATTGAATCAGGGTGTGCATAGCAAAGTACAACTTAAGAGGGAGTTGGTCACATTGTAGGTGAAGGGCTCACTACAATGTAGAAGTTGCAAGTTGGTCTCCAGTATAAGGACAGGTTGGAAGGGTTGTCCAACTATATTCCATGGAAGGAAAGGATCAAGTTGGTCTTGCAGGTCAATAACATCTGGGAATTCACCCAAAAAACCCATCAAGAATCCGACTGACCCTAAGGAGTTGGAAGTGTATGAGGAATTAGATATAAAGGCAAGATTAATCATCCTATATGGTGTGAAGGACTCCCTAATACCTCATTTGTCCGAGAAGAACACTGCACATGAGATGTGGATGGCTCTTCAGAATTTATTCTAGAATAAGAACGAGAATTGGGTGCTTATATTGGAAGACAAGTTGAAGTCCACCAAGATGACGCAGGGTGAAGGAGTGACTTCGTATCCAACGAGGTTGTCTCAGGTCAAAGATGAGCTTGCAGCTGTCGGCGTCACTATTTCAGATTCTGATATAGTGAGATTACTTTGAAAGGGTCCACCGAGGAATGTAAGCCCTTCATCAAGAGGATTGTTTCCAGAGAGAAGTTGCCAGACTAGAATAAGTTGTGGGACGACTTCATTTAGGAAGAGTTGCAAGACAAGGATCTTCATATGAAGAAGAAAGCTTCAGATGATGACGTGGCACTTACAGCAAGAATGAAGGGAAAGTAGAAGGACTTGAGTAAGATCAAATGTTTCCACTGTGGCGAGATGGGTCATTTTTCGATGAGATGTCCGATGAAGAAGAAGAAGGGAAATGACGAGAAGAAGAAAGGGAAGCAGGTTATTGAGATTGACACTTCTGCTGAGATAGATGCTCTCACCAAGAGATTGGAGGAGGAGGACTTTACCTTGATCTCCTTTCTCGCAAGGTACTGTTGATGAGGCTGCTTGGTCCGTGGAGAGTGGGCCGTCGAAACATATGACAAGGTAATAGGAGGTATTTGAGACTCTAGGTGAGTGGGACTCGAAGTTACGCATGGTGTTTGGCAACAAGAGTTAGAAGGAGATCTGAGGATCGGGAGTTGTGCCATTCAGGATGCAGTCAAGAAAGGTGATGCGAGTCCAGGATGTACTCTTTGTACCGGGACTCAAATATAGCAGGATATATGTCTCAAGGAGAGCAGAAGGGCTTTGAGATCTTGTTCCAGAGTGGGAAGGAAAGATTCAAGCCTAGAGCCTCTAGCTCCGCAGGTGTGGTGATTGGAGTTAAAGAGCATGGTCTATACAAGCTAACCGACAAGCCTCTGGATCATGGGAAGGAGAAGCAGGAGGACCAGGTGCACCGTGCAGGTTCTAGAGAAGCAGGTATAGGTGCAAGCTTCATAGGAGCAGGTACAGGTTCCGAAGAAGAAGATCCAGGTTGGGTCCACTTGGCCTCGTGTGGTTTCATTTTTCACCAAAAAATATTTATCAAGGACTACCCTAGAATCCAAGTTCCCAAGGGATTTTAGGGATTGGGAAACTTCTTTACAAACCATATTCTTCTCCCTCAACCCTCCAATCCTCATCCTCTCTCCCTAAAAAATCAAGCGCCTTGCTTAAAAAGCAAACAAGTTTCATTCTTCATCCTATCCTAGGGAAAGGGTCTCATGGATCACTTCTCATACTATTTGTTGATATATCCTCCATAAAAGCATTAGGTCTCCTCCCATCTGTGAAAGTCTGTAAAGAGCAGGGAGCCTTAGCTGTGGTGATAGTGGGCTAAGTCTCCATCGTTTCCTTTAACCTAGCTATTTCCCTCTTAGGAACCCCATGCTAGTTTGAGTGGTAACATGGTGTTGACGACTTCAATTTTTGAAGCTATTTTCTGCAAATTTTATATTTGGGACATTACATATTGTCGAGATGATATAAGACTACATGGATACTCAGATGTTGATTGGGATGGTAACTCTACTAATAGAAAACACACATATGGGTGTTGTTTCAGCTTAGGATATGCCATGATATCCTAGATGAGCAAGAAGCAAAAGTTTGTAGCCCTAAACACGGTTGAAGTTGAGTACATTGTTGCTAGCATGGCTAGCTGTGAGGCAGTATGGCTGCAGAAGTTCTTTGGAGAATTGTTTGAGCATGTTTTGGACACGACATTAATTTACTGTGACAATAAGAGTGGGATTCGACTTGCAGAAAATTGTGAAAAATTCATCTGCTGCAGCAACTGGAAATTATTCTTCTAACTATAAATTTAATTATGCACTTTATTTGGTACGACAAACAACGAATAAAATCACAACTACAATTTTAACAATAGAATTACTGCAGAAAATAAAATAATGGAAACTGAGAAATTATAGCACACACAAGAATATTAACACAATTATTTTCTGACAAATGTCCCCGAAAAAACCCAATGCAGGAAAACCAGTGCTGCAGATGAGGGTCTTCTTATTATCCTTCAGCAGCAAATCTGAGTACAAAAATTTTAGATGCTCTACTGGAAATCTAATCTGAGGAAAATACTAAGATAATTTTTGTGAGAAGTGTCTCACACCACTGCAAATTTCTGCCCTCAAGATGGACCCTCTATCCTCACATTGGAGCCTCTGCGTCACTATCTACACAGTTACTGCGCAGAGCTACTGTGGAATTCGTCCTTCCTCACTCTGCCTCTTCCCGAAGCTGGAAATCTTCCTCCTGGAATTCTGCTGCTCTCCTCTCTCACTTGCTACTCACCCTCTGACTTTATCTTCTCTGCTGAATCACAGCCACTAAGAAAATCGAACCGCCTGGGCAACTGAGTAACTACATTGGTGTGTTCTCCATCTACCCATCAACTTCTTATAATCTTCTGTTAGAGCACCAATGGCCAAGATTAAAACATAATCCATGGCCCATATTAATTCCTTGTCAATCTGTGTGAGTTTCTAGATGATTCTCACCTTATCTCAATTAATACTGGTTAATTAACCATATTACCTAAGTTTAGACCTAGGAAATATTTTAAAAATTGGTTAATAATCTAATTGATACACTTCTAGGTGGTTCCAGAAACGATTTATGAGTTTTGGAGAACACATGTATTCTAGCCTCTCCACAAAATTTCGTGGCTAGAACACATCTGACACTACAAAAGTAACACTCCCTCTTAGCGAGGACTGTGTTCTAGTGTTGCACCCTCTGCATCATCTCCTATCACGTTGCTGATGTCTGGCTACTGCTGCCCACCAACCACTACGCAACTCTGATATGAGTTGCATCTATGTTGTTGTTGACCCTGCGATTCTCCACCATACCCATTTGTTCCCTGAACTGGATGAACTTAGCTCTCCCTAGAGCTTTCGTGAGTATGCCTGCCACAGGGTCTCCTGTGGGAACATATTGTAGCTGAATTGCCCCATGTTGTACACAGTCTCTAATGAAATGACATTCAATATATTTTTGCTTCGACCTGTCATGATACACTAGATTCTCAGAGAGCTTTATGCAACTCTAATTATCACAGTAGACATTGGTCGCTTCCATCCTCTGCCTGAACAAGCTTGCTAGCATCTTCCTAAGCCATATAGCTTCTCACGTAGCTGTGCTAGCTGCCATATACTCTGCTTCTACAAAGCTCAGTGCTACTAACTTCTGCTTCCTGCTACACTAAGAAACCATCCCTGATCCAACACTGAAGCAGTACCCAGAGGTACTTTTCCTTATCCACTGCTTGCCCAATCTGCATCTGTGAACCCACATAGTCTGACGTCATACCCTCGAGTATATCTCAACCCATACTCGACTGTGCCATGCACATACCTCAGAATGTGCCTCGCTGCTGCCCAATGTACCCTCTTTGGCTCTACCATGAACTAACTTAGGTTATTGACTACAAAGTAAATGTCTGGCCTAGTGTTGACTAGATACATGAGAGACCTAATGAGCTGTCTATACAAGGTGGGGTCGACATCCTTGTCATCTGATGCATCTATCTTCTTCCAATTTGTGATCATGGGCATAGTCATGGGTCTGCAATCCTGCATTCTGAACCTCTTCAGAATATCTATAGCGTAACTTCCTTGTCCAAGGAATATCTCCCCATTCTTCTGCCATACTTCCAATCCTAGAAAATAGTGCATCAACCCCAGATCCTTCATGTCGAACTCTGCTGCTAGGTTCCTCTTGCAGTCTTCTATGAGCCCTGATGATCCTGTCAAAAAGAGATCATCCACATACAAAACTAGAATGAGTGGCTTACCTTCTACCATCAAATAGTATAGGTTGGGATCTACATCACTCTTGACGAATACCATTTGCTCCAAGTAACTATCAATCCGACCATACCAAGCCCTGGGAGCCTGCTTGAGCCCATATAGAGCTTTCTTCAGTCTGCACACATGAGTGCGCCTCTCATGAGTTTTGAATCCCTCTAGTTGTTCTATGTACACCTCTTCCTCTATCACCCTGTTCAAGAATGTTGTCTTGACGTCCATCTGATGAATCTGCCATCCCATCTGAGCTGCTAGGGATATGACTGACCCGATAGAAGTGTACCTGGCAACTGGGGTGAAGTCTCCTCGTAATCTATTCCTTCTTTCTGTGCATACCCCTTTGCCACAAACCTAGATTTTAATTCTCCACACTTCCATCTGCAGTGTACTTGATCTTGTAGATCCATCTAGAACCTACAACTGATCTGTCTTCCAGCCTTGGGACTACCCCCCAAACATCATTTGTCATGATAGAGCTATACTCTTCTACCATGGCATCTACCCAGACCTGATGTTGTGCGGTTTTCTGAAAGATGGAGGGTTCTACAACCTGAACTACCAAAGCTTGAAACCTATCAGATTGTCTGCGTTGTCTTTTGTACGTCCTAGGAGTTCCAATAAACTCCTCTGCATCTCTCAATGTCTGAAAAACTTCTCTGTTGGCTCTTCCAATGGTGGTGGGAGGTTCAACCAGCTCCTCCTATTATCCTTGCTGCTCTGTTTGCTGAGAACTTCCCGGATCTCCTACCCCTGAGGAAATATTGGTACTAGTCACTGGACTCTATCCTTGTAATTTTCCCCCTGTCGGTCCCACTGGATGCCCCTGCTGCTGGATTAAAGGAGCTTCTGCTGACTGATTCTGATGACCTGCAGGCGTCTCTCGAGATCTCCTAAAAGCTCAATCCTCCATGAACTTTGCGTCTCGTCTTACTACAATCTTCCTACTGCTAGGAATGCAGATCCTGTATGCCTTGAGGTCTCACTATACCCGACGAGAAACCTCTTCTCTGCAGTCTGATCCAATTTGGTACGTTTTTCATTTGGCACGTGGAAATTGTTGATTTTTGGTAGCATCAAAAGTGCTCTAAGTCTCA
>CM076575.1:259748251-259840961 GCA_034641835.2 Pinus albicaulis | reverse complement strand
TCCAGGTGTCTTTTCTTCTTCACGTAGCCACCTCAAAGACTCCCAATATGATTCGGATAAGGAAAGACATTATTCCTAAATTTTTGTAATTATTGTTACTTGCATTTACTTTATAAACTCTTGAGTAGACCGAGAGCTTAGTTAGAGATTTTATGTTAGATTTGTTGCTAGATTTTGTGCAAACTCTGTGATACATTCCTGAAACGCAGAGTATCATGTTCAAACTTTTGCATCGTTAATGGAGCAGACAAAGTTATTTTGAAGGCGTGATTTAATTGAGAGTTGAATGCCGTCAAGTGGTAGAGGGCCCCTGCCTCTTGCACGGATTTCTTTTGCGTAATTAGATAAGTTTTCTTCTAGCTGCCTTTACACTTTGCATTTGAATTAATATTTATTTTGTTTTGTATCTACGTAGTCGTATTCATTCTAGCTCTTCTGAAGACACTCTTCCAACATACTAAAATGATGAATGTTTAGCCGTATGGTATTGTAGGATAGGAGTTAAATTTGTGTTGTTTAACTAATTCTGTAGTCATATTCGTTCAGCTCTTCAAAGAGGGCCTCTTCAACGGTCAAGAAATGATGAATGATTAATGACTATGGTATTGCAGGATAGGAGTTGAATTTGTATTTGTTTTTAACTAGATACTGTAGTTATATTCATTCCAGTTCTTCCACAAGAAGACATTCTTCCAACAGATCATAACAATGAGTGATGAATAACTATAGTACTGTAGGAATTAGTTGTAGTTTTTGCTATTCACTATCACAGTCACACTTGTTCTAATCACTCTTCCACAAGAAGAAATTCTTCCAAGACATCCTTAAGAAGTTCAAGATATAACCGTGATAATGAATGATTTAGTTGTGTGTTTATACTAAGTGTCATCTCTGATCTTGCTCTTAAACGCTTGCCCAATATATCATAAGAACGAGTAGGATATGGATGTGATAACTTAGTTTTTCATTTTCTTTCAGTTCATTTGTTTTTAATTGCATACAAGTCCATAGTCAGAATTGTTCTACCTCTTCCACAAGAAGGAACTCTTCCAAAATATCATTAATGATGAACAAACAAATTGTGTAACTTCATAGATTAATGCATGTTAGTATAGTCAGAACAACTCCGGAGTTTCATTTGCATTTAATTCGTGATCAGTTACTTCATTTCAAGTTTGATGATGACTTATAGTTTAACATTGTTCTAGTTTAGAAGCATCTTAGGTTCATACTTAAATTAACTCATTGCACTTGCATCTCATAGTCACACTGTTATCCTTTGCACAATAAGTTACTTTAGTTGTTAGGATTCACAAGACAGCCTTCATTATTTACAAATATCTTTTTGTTCTGAAAACTACAAAGTGATCCATAACCATAGGAACAGAAGATAACATCACTATAAGGTCTGAAGTATCTCTGCAATCTCCTCATCATTTTATAAACAGAGCTCTTCCTCAAAAGAACTACTTTGAAAAAGAAACCAATAACTCTTTGAGTAAAGGTTCTGTGACATTCAATTAAATTGCAGAATAGAACTAGGAATTAGTCATAGAATAGAAGAGCTTAGGACAAAATGTTGCATCATGATAAGATTAGTGTTTAACTGTTTAGTTAGAGGATTTGCATATTTAGTGATCATTTCTCAAGTTTAGTTTGTGTCATTTGCCTAAAAAGTCATTATCAAGCTTTTTCTTTTATTTAGTCATAGTTCAGATTCTGCTTCAGTGTTTCCAATTGCATTTTCCATTCCATACATTAGGCTTAACTCTGTTTTTGACCACCAACTTCTTTCCATTAGTTTTCTAGGCATTTTCATTGTGAACATAAAACACCAAAAGACCAAAAACATCATAAATCAACATAAAGGACCAAAAACATCACAAAACACTACACACAACGCATTAGGAAACAAGCACCTAGGTACATATGGTACACTTCACTTCAGCAGTTTACAAATCCTGGTTGACAATTAAATGAGCTCAGTTTAGGAGGCTAGATTGAGACCAAACATTTTGGCGTCGTTGCCGGGGAAGTGAAACTAGGTAACCTTTGTTTCTTAGCATCCAAAAACAATTTTATGCGTAGGGAGAGAGATTCAAGGGGAAGATTTATAAGCAGCAGAGGCAGAAGTTTGATTTCTAGAACACCACTTGTTTCATCTAGACCTAGAACTAGTACACCTTCAACTCAAACCCATCTTCCATCCTTTACTGATCCTGGACTTCTAGAAGATCTAAGGTCACCTATTCCATTAGAAAAACCTTCCACTTCATCCACTGAACCTGCCATAGAAGAAGATCTAAAGACTCCTGTTAGGGACACAAATCTTTCTACTTCTACAGGAGAGTCAACCATGGCAGAAGAAGGAGGAGGAGGAGTTGTTAATGGAGAACACACATTGTTTGGAGGAGGTAGAGGTAGAGGTAGGGGAGAAGGAGGAAGAGGAGAAGGAGGTAGAGGTGCAGAAGGAGGAAGAGGTAGAATAGGAAGCTCTTTTGGGTTCCCTATACTTGATGAAGAAACCAATACAACCATGAAAAACATTTCACCTTCTGTCCTTACGAACTTCTATGGACTTAAAACTGAGGATCCTGAAACTTTCTTATTCGAATTTGAAGTGCTGTGTAGGACTTATGACTATCTTCAAGATGCTCAAAAATTGAAATTATTTCCTTCGACTCTGAAAGGAGCAGCATTGAAGTGGTTTATGAGTTTAAACAGTAGTTCCATTAGAACATGGGAAGACATGAAACAAACATTTCTAGAGAGATACTTGGATTATTGTATGTCGGTTAATCATAAGGAAGAAGTGTTCAAGATGTTACAAAAAGTAGATGAAAACTTAGAAGATTTGTTGGAAAGATTTAAATACAACATAAAAAGGGCACAAATGGAAAACCTAGATCAAGACACTTTAAAAGCTCTTTTGTTGAAAAACATTAGGGATGAATGGTTGGATATCCTTAACATGATGGGAAAAGGAGATATATCACAACTCACATTACCTGAAATATCTGAGTTATGTATCAACCTTTCCAGAGGGAAATCCAAAACTGTCAAAGGTCCAAGAGATCCTGCTCTTGCAAGAGCAAGTAAATCTGCTTCTGGGACAGTAAGTAGATCAGAAATAGGACACATGCTTGATGATTTTAAATCTGACATTTTAGGGAGTCTTAGTGAACAAATAGACACCCTCAAGATACAAAACAAGAAAAAGGCTGAATCTGATGCCTTGGCAATCTTTTGTCCCAAATGTAGGAAGAAACATGCCTTGAGAGAGTGTCCTTTAGATGTAAAAGTTGTAGAAACCTGTGTTATTTGTTATGAGAAACATGAGACCAAGAATTGTCCTTCTCTTCCTGGTCTCAAGGCTGTTTTTCAAGAAGAAACTCCTACAGATTCCACAGAATCTCTTAACTTTGTATCTAGAAGACCTTGGTAGGGATCTCAGACACAGGGATTTCATGATCAAATGTATAATCAACCTCCACCTTGGAATTCTTGGCAGCAACCTTGGCCCCAATTTCAAAATCAATCTCAAGCTTGGGCACAAGGATCACAAGGTCCTTATGGAAGATACTCTCCATATTATCAGTATCCACCATCCTATCCACCATATCCACATTTTTATCCTCAAAATCCTCAACAAAATTTTCCTCAAAATATTCAACAAAATTTTCAACAAAATTCTCAACAACATCATCTGAACCAACCTCATCAAAATCAACCACTTCCATTACCATTCCCTCAAAAATCCAATCAATTGCCAGCTCAGCCCATACCAAACCCCAATAATAAGAACCCTCGGAATACATACATGATAGAAGGACAACAATTTCCAACTTATTTAATTACTCCTCTAGACCTTAGTGATGTTCAACTTAGGTCTGGAAGGATACTTGAGAAGAGGAAACCTTCTGTGATCATACAAGAACAAGATAATTCTGAGGAAGACTCCCTACGGGTTAATAAAATTCTTGAGGAAGAAACATCCTTTCGAGGCCAAAACATTGAAAAACTGAAACAAAAAGATCCAATAAGCCCAACTCCAGTATTAGAGCAACCATCCACATCTACTTCTATACCTCCCTTTCCGGAAAGATTACAAATTGACAAAGGTGTAGAAAAACAAATAATGGTGCCTAATTATGATTTCTTGGATGAATTGAAAAATGTTTGCATTAAAATTCCATTATTGCAAGCCATCAAGGAAATCCCAATTTTAGCCAAAACAATAAAGGAGTTGAGTATGAAGACAACAAGAAAAAGAATAAGAGAAACCAAGAAAATTCAACTGGTAGGACAAATAGCAGACATTATGATGGGTAAGATTACCATTCCAAAGTATCTTGACCCAGGAAATCTAGTTGTCAAAATTCACATCAATGGAATTGAAATTCAAAACACACTCATTGACTTAGGAGCAGCAATAAATATCATGAGTAGACAAATCATGGACAAACTGAGACTTCCTAATCTTCTCTTTACACCCACACTATTACAATTAGCAGATAGATCTGTGATCAGACCAGATGGGGTAATAGAAGACATTCCAGTGTCCCTAGACTCTTGGGGGTACCCTGTGGATTTCATGATCCTGACACCCAAGAATAATCTAGGAGGCCATCCTGTTATACTAGGAAGACCTTGGTTGGCTACAGCTGATGCTTTTATTAGTTGTAGGTCTGGTGATATGTATATTTCTGATGGTAGCTCAACAAAGAAATTCACTTTATATCCTCCAGCTAGGACAATTACAGAATTAGATGACACTCAATGGATAGAGGATGAAGAATATTTGCAACCACTCTTCACAATTTCAGAAATTAGTGAAGATAATCAAATTCTGAATACTCTAGAAAACTTTGAATCTTCTCGAGAACACAAACAAGAATCATTTCAAGAGAGATCCAATATTGAGTTCTTGTCATCTAGACAGATGTCTCTTCATTCTATGGACAAATTTGGCAGCTCTACAAGTGAAATCTTTCCAGGCAAAACCTTGAACATAAACAAAAACCTAGAAAGATCTCAACAAGAAGAGTTAGTCAAAGTATTACAGAGACATTCTTCTGCATATGCATGGGAATACACTGACATGAAAGGGATAAGTCCCAAGACTTGTACTCATCACATCTATATAGAGGCAAATTGCAAACCAATCGGACAGCCTCAAAGACGGATGAATCCAAATCTTAGGGAAATTGTCAAGGAAGAATTACAAAAATTATTAAATGTTAACTTCATCTATCCTATTTCAGATAGTCAGTGGGTTTCTCCTTTAGTAATTGTACCTAAGAAAAATGGAAAATGGAGGGTGTGTGTTGACTACCGAGAACTGAATAAAGCTACTCTTAAAGACCATTTTCCCTTACCTTTCATAGATCAAGTATTAGATACATTAGCAAGTAAAAAGTACTTTTCATTCCTGGATGGATTTAGTGGTTACAATCAAATCCAAGTAGCACTTGAAGACCAAGATAAAACCACATTTACTTGTCCTTGGGGTACTTATGCCTACCGAGTATTGCCATTTGGATTGTGCAATGCACCTGCAACATTCCAAAGGGCAGTATTAGGAATTTTTTCTGATCTGATACATGACTGTGTAGAGGTGTACATGGATGATTTTACGGTTTATGGGGATACATTTGAAGAGGCTTTAGAAAACTTGGAAAAGGTCTTAAAAAGATGTCAAGAAGCAAACCTTTCTCTTAGTCATGAAAAATGTTTTATGATGTTCACTGAAGGTATTGTTTTAGGGCACCACATTTCAGGGGATGGGATTAGAGTTGATGAGACGAAAGTTGAAGTTATTTCTAACCTATCCATTCCAAGTTGTCAAAGAGATGTTAGAAGTTTTCTAGGATTTACAGGGTATTATCGGAGATTTATAGAAAACTTCACCAAAATAGCATCTCCTCTCTTTAAATTACTCACCAAAGATTGTGAATTTAAATGGACTTCTGATTGCCAGTTAGCTTTTGAAACCCTGAAAACCAAAATTTCTGAAGCACCTATATTAAGGGGACCTAACTGGAAGTTACCTTTTCATATCTCGACAGATGCTTCCAATACAGCTCTAGGAGCAGTATTGGGACAGAAAGATTTAATTCCCTATGCCATCTACTATATCAGTAAAAATTTGACTCCTGCAGAGTTAAACTATACTGTAACTGAAAAAGAGTTTTTAGTTGTTGTTCATGCCATTAACAAATTCAGACACTATATAACAGGCTATGAAACTTTTGTTCACACTGATCATTCTGCAATTAGACATTTAATGAATAAATCAATTACTAATGGCAGAGTTATAAGATGGTTGTTATTATTGCAAGAATTCAACATTACTATTCTAGATAGGCCTGGAAAACAAAACACTGTGGCTGATTTCCTGTCTAGAATTCAAAATATCAAAGATGACACTCCGGTTGAAGATCAATTTCCCGATGAATATCTTTTTGCAATCTCTACTCAAACTCCATGGTTTGCTGATATTGCCAATTATTTAGTTTCAGGAAAATTTCCTTCAATTATGAATGCAAGGGATAAAAGAAAAATCATTAATGATAGTGCAAGATATTCATGGGTCTCTAATGAGTTGTACAAGACAGGTCCAGATTTGATCATTAGAAGGTGTGTTCGTGAAGATGAGATGCCTGAAATTCTCAAGGCATGTCATGATGAACCTTGTAGCGGACACTTTGCAGATAAGAGGACAGCCTATAAGATCCTTAATTTAGGATATTATTGGCCATCCTTGTTTAAATATGCTAAAGAGTATGTCAAAAGGTGTGACAGTTGCCAAAGGGTAGGGAAACCTTCTCCTTCAGGTGAGATGCCATTACAACCTCAGGTACACATTGAACCTTTTGAAAAATGAGCTTTGGATTTTGTAGGACCTATTAGTCCTCCATCAAGACAAAAGAAATATATATTAGTTTGCACTGATTATGTTACTAAGTGGGTAGAAGCTAAACCATTACTTGTTGATAATGAATCATCTGTAGTTACTTTTCTTTTTGAGGATATTTTTACTCGTTTTGGTGTCCCAAGGGAAATTGTTACAGATCAAGGAGCTCAATTTACATCAAGGCTAGTGGAGCAAATGATGGAGAAGTACAAAATCGGACATAGAACATCTACTCCTTATCATCCACAAGCAAATGGTCAAGTGGAATCCACTAATAAAGTCATTGAAGGAATCCTAACAAAGACTGTTCATCTACATAGAAGAGATTGGGTAGATAGGCTTCATGAAGCCTTGTGGGCCTATAGAACTACATGGAGAAACACAACAGGCCATACTCCTTATGAGCTTGTTTATGGAAAGCAAGTTTTGTTTCATATAGAGTTCCAGATTCAAACATTCAAGATGGCAGTTCAGCTAGGACTTGATCTAACGGAGGCACAAAAGCATAGACTGGAGCAAATTAATGAGTTGGATGAGATCAGACAAGATGCAGTTCAGAAAACAAGTCTAGTCCAACAGCAAAGGGCTAGATGGCATGACAAGTACATCAAGGAGAAGAAATTTCAAGAGGGTGACTGGGCTCTCTTGTTTGATTCAAAATTCAAGGATTTTCAAGGGAAATTTCAGACACATTGGCTTGGGCCATATGAAATTGTTCGATTTTTTGATAATGGGGCAGTAAAAATCAGAACTATAGATGAAGAAGAGGTCACTTTTCTTGTGAATGGCCATAGACTGAAGCTATACCACAAGCCACTCTCAAGAGAAGAGTTTGTCAAGAAGTTCCAAGAATACAATGATGTGAAGTTAATGAAGAAGAGTCTCTCTTCTTCATCAACTTGATTAAATTTTCTGAAGCATTTCTATTCTAAAAAAAAAAAAAAATAAAAAAAAAAAAAATAAAAATAAAAATAAAATAAAAAATAAAGGTATAAACATGAAAACCAATCATTGATTGGCATGTTTATACAGAAAAGATAGGGTGAAAATCAGAGTCTCTCTGACACTCTAACTTTTCCCATTTTTGTTTTTATAAGCAGCTGTTATAAAAATCATAAGTACAGTTCCATAGTACTTATGATTCACTTCATCTCACTCCATTCATTTATTCATCCATACTCCATCTCATCCATCATTCATATTTCACTCCATTCCACATCTCATTCATTTCACTCCATCTTCCATTCATTTCATTTTCATGTCAAAACACAAAATTTGATATCTTGCTGTAAGTAAAAAAAAGATGTCATGAATTGCAGTACAACCCTTATGTTCCTTCATTCCATTTCATGAACTGAATCCATTCCATTCCATTAACCACTTCATACATATCATAATTCATCATCCATTTTCATTCATACCACATAACATTTCATCCATACTCCAAAAACATTCCATTTTCATGATTAAAGTGTTCTACAGGAACATTCTGCAGCTCAGTGGACATTCTGCAGCTGATCAGCCTTTCTGCAGCCCGACAGTTTTTTCGCAGCTATAAACCCTGAAGACATCAACCAGCAGACATCAGAATTACAACAAAGTGATCCAGTGAATTCATGAATCAAAAACATCAAGAAAATTGTGAAAGATTCCTCCAAAGATGAGCAGAGAAGACAAAGGCTACAAAAACATCAAATAAAGGGCAGAGGTAACAAATTTAAATTGCGATGGCATTTCATAAAAGTTTAGCATAGTTTAGTTGTGGATTATTCGAAAGGTTGTTTTAATTGTTTTATTGATCAAACACCAACAAACCCTCTATAGACCTTGTATTAAAATCTTCCATTTCAAATTTCATATTCGATAGCATTTAAGCGGTGAAACGGCCAAAGCATTTGAATTTCCCACGACTCTTAACCAAGTTATTTAATGATGATGATTTTCCCTGCCGTCGTAAATCCTCCGCCGTCTCCTCAATCATTAATACAATCCCTCCACCTCACTCCACTACTCTATGCCGTGACCATTTGCCATAACTTCATTCCGTAGCCGGTATTCCATTCCGAAGACAGAGATATTATTATCATCAGGAGCAGAGCTAAAGAATAACAGCATTGAGCATTGTAAACGCAGAGCAGAGCAGAAGAGGTAAATTTGGAAGTATAATGGTGTGAGGACTCAAAGCCACTTGATCCCGTGAACAGATAGCATATCACTGTGGACGAAGTTTGGAGCATTTTCACTGTCAACACAGAATTGTGGCCGTGTAGAGTTTAAAGTTTGTTGTTACCAAAAGACAGAGGTGCTAAAATTGAAGTCTTTTGCTACCAAAGATAGAGGTGTGGTAGTGATTAAGTTTGAATTCTGTTGTTACCAAAGATAGAGGTGTTGCAGTGATTGAAGTTTGAAGCATACCATTTGCTACCAGAAACAGAGATAGAGCGTTGGAATTTGAAGTCTTTTGCTACTAAGAGCCAGAGGTATTGCACAAAAAGAAATTTGAAGCCATCTGCCATTTTCAATCAAAGACATTTTCAACTCGAAATTTGAAACTGCTTTCATCATCAAACAAAGGCATAGCACTCCGACATTCAATTGTCAACAGAAGCATATCAGCTCGAGGTTTTAAAGGCATTTGTTATTATAAATCAGAGGTATGTCATTCCAAAATTGAAGCCATTTTCATTTAAGAGCTTGAAGCCATTTTAATCCGAAAGTAAAAGCCATTGTTTTGTGGGTAGAGAAGAGTGTTAATTTGATATTGAAAAATCATGGGTTTAATTGTAAGGACTGAACCTGTGGGTTCAAAATATTTAGAAGGTTACCCACAATGCAAGGAAATGTTACAACAAATAGGATGGCTTCAATTTTTGGAAAAATTTAATGGCTTCCATAAAGAAGTCACCAAAACATTTGCCAGATCATTCCAAGGAACCGAAGTTGAAATAGGGGATGTCAAGTTTACTGTTACTGAAGTTTTTATAGCAGAGGCTACAGGATTATCCAGAACTGGGGAGAGATGGTTTAAAAATAGGGAATTCCACAATGACTCCTGGAAAATTTTTTTAAAATCACTAAATATGGATGTTAGTGTGTTCAAGAAAGGAATTCCCAGCACTGCATTGAAAAGCAAATGGAGAAATATACTACTTCTTTTACAAAAATTTGTTACATGTGAGGGTAGATATGGGACATTTTATGTCTACCACATTAGACTAATGATGCATTTTCTGAGAGAAGATTTGAATCTACCATATTTCTTGCATCAAAGTCTGAAGAAAATGGCTTCCTGTGTTCAGAGAAGAGTTCAGTTTTTAGAGACTACCCTGTATCATCATGGGTTGGTCAAAATTTTGATTGAGCATCATCTATCTAAAACAAATGATACATGGGATGATTTCTTAATAATAAATCACTTTGAAGAAGCAAAAGAACCATCACCTGAACCACAGCCCACAAAGAGAAGTAGGAAATGGAGGACTTCAAAAGATAAAATTGACAAACCAGTTCAAGAAAGAAGTGAAGAAGTCATTTTGGAGAAGTTGACTCGAATCAGGAGGAAACTTAAGGAAGAAAAGATAATCAAGGAATCTACCACAGAGAAAGGAGAGGGATCCTCTCAGCTTAGGAGAAGCCACAGATTAAAAGGAAAGCTGAAGAAAACATCAATCAAACAAACAGGGGTAATCAATATTGAGGATGAAGAAACATCCATTGAAGAGGATGATGAAGAAGATTTTTATGAAGGCACCCCTGAGATTGATCCTGCTCAACAGGAAATCTATGATTATGTGGAAACTTTAGAGAGGACAGCTTCAGAAAGCAGAGAGAGAACCCCCAGTCCTCCACTGTCTGAAATTGATATATTAAGAAGGGATAGGTATGAGTTGGAATTATTGAATAGACACATCAAAAATGAGAATGAAATTCTCAAAGATCAAATCAAGCTCAAAACTGATATGAACTCAACCTTATCCCTGCATATAGACAAAGTGGAGAGGACCAATGAGAAATTGAAGACAAAGAACAAAAAGCTAATCAGGGCACTCACCAACCTCAGGTTCAAACTTGTGATCAGGAAACCCAGAAGGCCTCTAGCTTTCAGACAAAGGAGAAGAAGGGGATTAGATGTCCTTGCAGAAGCCTCTGAATTCATAGGATAATTTGCATGAGGACATGCAAAGAGACAGCAGTGGGGGTATGTTGAGCCTCAAATTTGTGTTTTCCTTCACCTCATTTTACTTCATTCTCCCTTGTCCATTTCTATTTTAAACCCATTTGATCAATAAAAATAGTTAAAATTACTTCTAGAATGGTTTACATGACTGACTTGTTGAATTTTGTGATTGTTGCCATTGTTAAGCATTTTTGACCGGAACTAGCTGCAGAATGCAGACATTCCGTAGCTAACCGGCGATTCTGCAGCTACCTTTATGTTTGAGTATGTTCCAGGTGGCCTCTTGAGGAAAAACGCATATGGGCATGATCCACGTCGTGCCTACATGGTTTTTTGCTCATCATGGAAGAGGAAATGAATTCTGGGTACGGTTATGCACGTGGGAACATATTTGTGAAGGAAGACTCCTACTAGGACTGTCTCAGTCCAGGTGTCTTTTATCCTTCACGTAGCCACCTCAAAGACTCCTAAGATGATTCGGATAAGGAAAGACATTATTCCTAAATTTTTGTAATTATTGTTACTTGCATTTACTTTATAAACTCTTGAGTAGACCGAGAGCTTAGTTAGAGATTTTGTGTTAGATTTGCTGCTAGATTTTGTGCAAACTCTGTGATACATTCCTGAAAACGCAGAGTGTCATGTTCAAACTATTGCATCGTTAATGGAGCAGACAAAGTTATTTTGAAGGCGTGATTTAATTTGGAGTTGAATGTCGTCAAGTGGTAGAGGGCCCCTGCCTCTTGCACGGATTTCTTTTGCGTAAACTAGATAAGTTTTTCCTAGCTGCCTTTACGTTTTGCATTTGAATTGATAGTTGTTTTGTTTTATTTACTGTAGTCGTATTCATTCTAGCTCTTCCACAAGAAGACACTCTTCCAACATACTAAAATGATGAATGTTTAATGACTATGGTATTGTAGGATAGGAGTTAAATTTGTATTTGTTTAACTAGTTACTGTAGTCATATTCGTTCCAGCTCTTCCACAAGAAGACACTCTTCCAACAGATCAAAATGATGAATGATTAATGACTATGGTATTGTAGGATAAGAGTTGAATTTGTATTTGTTTTTAACTAGATACTGTAGTTATATTCATTCCAGTTCTTCCACAAGAAGACATTCTTCCAATAGATCATAACAATGAGTGATGAATAACTATAGTACTGTAGGAATTAGTTGTAGTTTTTGCTATTCACTATCACAGTCACACTTGTTCTAATCACTCTTCCACAAGAAGAAATTCTTCCAAGACATCCTTAAGAAGTTCAAGACATAACCGTGATAATGAATGATTTAGTTGTGTGTTTATACTAAGTGTCATCTCTGATCTTGCTCTTAAACGCTTGTCCAATACATCATAAGAACGAGTAGGATATGGATGTGATAACTTAGTTTTTTTTATTTGCTTTCAGTTCATTTGTTTTTAATTGCATACAAGTCCACAGTTAGAATTTTTCTACCTCTTCCACAAGAAGGAACTCTTCCAAAATATCATTAATGATGAACAAACAGATTGTGTAACTTCATAGATTAATGCATGTTAGTATAGTCAGAACAACTCTGGAGTTTCATTTGCATTTAATTCATGATCAGTTACTTCATTTCAAGTTTGATGATGACTTATAGTTTAACATTGTTCTAGTTTAGAAGCATCTTAGGTTCATGCTTAAATTAACTCATTGCACTTGCATCTCATAGTCACACTGTCATCCTTTGCACAATAAGTTACTTTAGTTGTTAGGATTCACAAGACAGCCTTCATTATTTACAAATATCTTTTTGTTCTGAAAACTACAAAGTGATCCATAACCATAGGAACAGAAGATAACATCACTATAAGGTCTGAAGTATCTCTGCAATCTCCTCATCATTTTATAAACAGAACTCTTCCTCAAAAGAACTACTTTGAACTGGAATCTAATAACTTCTTGAGTATAGGTTCTGAGACATTCAATTAAATTGCAGAATAGAACTAGGAATTAGTCATGGAATAGATGAGCTTAGAACAAAATGTTGCATCATGATAAGATTAGTGTTTGACTGTCTAGTTAGAGAACTTGCATATTTAGTGATCATTTCTCAAGTTTAGTTTGTGTCATTTGCCTAAGAAGTCATTATCAAGCTTTTGCTTTCATTTAGTCATAATTCAGATTCTGCTTTAGTGTTTCCAATTGCATTTGCCATTCCATACATTAGGCTTAACTCTGTTTTGACCAACAACTTCTTTCTATTAGTTTTTTTCTAGGCAGTTTCATTGTGAACATAAAACACCAAAAGACCAAAAACATCATAAATCAACATAAAAGACCAAAAACATCACAAAACACCACATACAACGCATTAGGCTAAAGTGAGTTAGACCCCTCTTCTCACTTTTATTTATTAATAAACCATAGTCGGCAAAACTATACAAAAATCGAATATTCCAATTAGTAATGCTAATTTGCTTTCTTAATTAGGAATATTACATTGAAAGAAGGAATCAAACCACATAGACAAAAGCTTAGACAAATTAATCCATTACTGTTAGCTCCTATTGAGAAGGAAGTGAAGAAATTGCTGCAAGCAAAAATCATAGTCCCTCTCAGATATTCGGATTGGGTTTCTAATCTGGTTCTTGTGAGGAAGAGAAATGGAGAGATAATATTGTGTGTGGATTTCAGGAATTTGAAAAGAGCATCTCTAAAGGATAATTATCCTTTACCTAAAATGGATTATGTCTTACAGAAGGTGACATGAGCTTACAGGATGTCTATGGTTGATGGATTCTCTGGATATAGCCAAGTGGTAGTGGATCTGGAAGATCATAAGAAGACAACTTTTACAACCCCCTCGGGTACCTTCATGTATGCACGGATGCCATTTGGTCGTATGAATGCAGGTGCAACTTTCCAGAGGGCCATGGACATAGCGTTTGTGGGAGACAAGTATGTGGTTATATATTTGGATGATGTAAATGTTTTTTCAGGATCAGATGATGAACACCTGGAATGTCTGCAAAGGACTTTCGAAAAGTGCAAGAAGTATGGTCTGTCACTAAATCCCAAAAAATCTTTGTTCGCCTTGGAGGAAGGTAAATTATTGGGTCACATAGTTTCGAAACAAGGAGTAAAGATTGATCCTACAAGGGTGGAGGCAATTCAAACCATTCCTTTACCTAGAAGCAAGAAAGATATTTAGAGATTTTTGGGAAAAATAAACTTTCTCAGAAGATTTGTACCAAATTATGTTGAGATTGTGAGAAATATAACAGAAATGTTGAAGAAGAATGCAGAAGTGAGGTTAAATAAGCAAGAGAAGCATTTTACAGGATAAAAGAAGCACTCCAGGAAGCTCCGGTTTTAATAAGCCCTGATTATCAAAAGGTATTTCGAATATTTTCATTTGTTTCCTCCGCCACTATTGCTGCTGTGTTATTGCAGAAAAATGACAATAGTAAGGAACAGGCAGTGGCATTCTTCAACAAAGTTCTCAGAGATGCTAAGCTCAAATATAACATTTTGGAGAAACAAGTGTATGCATTGGTTAAAGCACTCAAAGCCTTCAGGACTTATGTGTTGCAATCCCAAATAACTGTTTATGTACCTAATTCTGCTGTCAAGGACATGCTGGTTCAAAGTGATGTTGAAGGAAAAAGAGGAAAATGGATAGCTAAAATCCAGGAGTACGATTTGGACATTAAACCCACCAAGTTAATCAAAGGGCAGGGTTTATCAAAGTTGCTAAGAGAAACAAATTTTCAATCATTGAGAATTAATCTCTTGGCACCAGTGGATGGAGCTGACAATGAAGAAGGTCAGAATAAGCCCAAAACAGGTATTCAATACAAATTTTCAATCATTGAGAATTGATCTCTTGGCACCAGTGGATGGAGCTGACAATGAAGAAGGTCAGAATAAGCCCAAAACAGGTATTCAATACAAATTTTTGTGTTCAAATTGGTATAAAGATGTTTTTCATTACCTGTGTTTCTTTTCTTGTCCATCTTCACTGAATAGAACCAAATACAGAGCTCTCAAGCTTAAATCTCAACCATATGTCATAGTAGAAGCAAAGTTGTACTGGAAAGATCCTGTTGGTATTTTGCTGTTGTGTTTAACTGAAAGTGAATCCATTGAGGTTATCAAGGAATATCATCAAAGTCTATGTGGAGGACATTATAGTTGGAAGGTCACAACACATAAAATCCTCAAGTCAGGTTTTTATTGGCCTACACTATTTGCTGATGTATACAGACTGGTCAGAAGTTGTCAGAAGTGTCAATTGTTTGCAGAAAAGAAGAGACTTGCTCCATTGCCTCTCATTCTAGTATTCATAGAAGCGCCTTTCAGGTAGTGGGGACTGGACTTTATTGGAGAGATCAATCTGCCATCAAGTGGCCAGTTCAAATGGATTCTAATTGCTATTGGTTACTTCACAAAGTGGGTTGAAGCAATCCCCACCAAGAAAGCAAATGACCAAGTGGTGATGAAGTTTCTGGAGGAGAACATCTTCAGTAGGTTTGGCTGTCTAGTCAAGATTGTAACTAATAATGCTCAGATAATTAATTCTGCTCGATTCATTAATTTCTATCAAACATATAATGTAATTTTGTCACATTCCATAGCCTACCATGCACAAGGGAATGGATTAGCAGAGTCTTCAAACAAGACATTGGTTAGGATTTTGAAGAAGACAATCACTGAAAATCAGAAAGACTGGGATTCAAAGTTGAAGTTTTCTCTTTGGGCAGTACAAGTAACTACTAGGAGGTCTATTGGCAAGTCACCCTATGAATTGGTTTATGGAACTCAGGCACTATTTCCTACTCAGTTGGCCAAACTAGTGATTGCTTTCCTTCAAGAAGCTCAGGAAGAACCTAATGCTCTAGTGAGAAGATTGAACAAGGTGAATGAATCAAGTGAAGAAAGGAACAAAGTTAGAGATAACTTGATTTATTATCAGGAAAAGATGAAGTCCATATTTGACAGAAAAGCAAAAGAAATCCTCTTCCAAGTAGGAGATTTAGTATTAAGATGGGACACCAAAAGGGCAGATAAAGGAAAGCATGGCAATTTTGACCCTCTCTGGTGTGGCCCGTACAAAATCTCTGAAGCCAGATCAAACAATACTTTCATCCTAGAAGATTTAGATGGAGAATATATGTAGCTGCCTGTGAATGGGTAGTGTCTGAAGCATTATTTCTAGCACTAAAATTCAGCATTTCACCATTGTAAATACCGGATTGCTCATTGTTCATATGTCACCAAGCAATATTTGAATCCATGACCAATGGATAAGGCACTAATCTGTGGTTCTTAGAGCTTTCATGGGAAAAAGCAATATCCCCAAGTGGAGCCAGACATTGTGGCTCATTTGGATTTACTTTTGAAATATTTCTCAAAACACCAAAAAAGCATATATGTTAGAAAAGGTAAATTTTTTGTATGTCGAAAAATAATTTTGATTTTTATGTTGGTGTATTAACATTATGTGCGGAGATGTGAAGGTGGGTTGAGTCGGGCTTATTCGCGTGCAGAACAGTTCAAGAGTTGGGCTGATTGATGTGTTCAGAACATTGCACACAGGTCAGGGTCGAGTCGGGCTTATTTGCAAGCTCAGGAGAGACTAGCACTACAGAATACCGAATAAGCTCAGGAGGGTTACCCCGTGGAAAAAAACAAATTAGTAATCAAGATCGTTTATTTGTTAAGGAACATATGCAAGACTGTTGAATGAAACTATGTTCATTACCGAAGAAATTGTATAGATTTCCCGAAGTCAGAGAACTAGCGTATTTTCCTTAAAAACTTAAGAGTTTTGGAAGAAGCGTAAAGGGGGAAAATCAACGGACAGGATCAAAGCACAAAATTGAAGCGGAGAGATGGACAACGGAGATCATATCACAGAAATGCAGGTTAGATGGATCAGAGGTTGTGAAGAGAAGCCACATGTCGGCCATAGGTTCCGTCGGATATCACATTCGGTAAATGATACAAGTTTGAGATATGGTTAAACTTGCAAAGATGTGATTCAAAGAGCGACCAGTTTAAGATTTGGCGATGCGATGAATATCGCACATTGCATGCGATAAGATATTGTGGCGATCGAAGGAATTGAAAATTGGCAAAGTTGCGAAGATCTGCGATGAGGCCTAAAGTTGCGATATTACGAGGCGATGCAGTTGCACGTCGCAAGTTCAGGAGGAAAGGCACTAAGAAATATGTTGTGAACACCGAAGGCCGAAATGTGATGGAAAGGAGGACGTGATACCATTCAAAGGTTAAGTTGAACTTATTTAAAGTTCAAGATTATGTGCAGTTGCGTTGGTTTTACAAAGAAACGTGAACGCGGGCAATAGACTCGGGTATGTGACCCAACGCAGAGCAAAGGGAAGGAAAAGACGGAACGCAATAGACACGAGCAGAAGAGGCAGAGTCAGGCAGAAGGGGACATGATGAACTTGGTTGAAACGTAGAGGCATAGGTAGAGTCGAGCAAAGAGAGCACATAGTGGCACTGTTGGAAACGCAACAGCTGGATCAATTCGAGCAAGGATACGTTATTGCAGAACTGTTCGAATACCACACCAGAAGCAGAAAAGACATGATAGCAAGCAGAAAAGACAAATGTTGAACTTTGGAAGAAAGGCAGGGCAAGGATGTCCGATCTGTCAGGGTGACACATCAGTACTTCAGGGAGACACATCAGCAACAAACCAGATTCAGCAAAAAGAATAACCTTTCAAATTTTAATTCGTTTTCTTTGCCTGTTAAGGTCAAACCTATAGTGATGTCCTCAATTGCAATGTAATAAGTAGTTTTAACAGTTTAGGTAGTCGAAGGAGTTTCAAGAAGTTCTGGCAGTTACGAACTGTTTTTGATGTATTTAAGCAAGATACAAAGAAAGAAGAAGGGTTCTGAGTTTTGGACCTCTGTAAGACTAAAAATTTGGTACTTACTTTTCTGAGGAATTAATGAAAGAAGCATCAAGTTTCTTACAAGTGTTGATGGTGATTCGTTTTTCCTGTGCCATTTTGTGTCCCTTCTTCCTGGAATGAAGTGAAGTAAAGTAGTTGTCGGTCTCTTAATTACATCTGTGAGTAAGAGTTAAATCACCTTAATTTGCACTCCTTCACTCCAACTCCTCTCCCTTCACAAATTCTCTCTGGAACTTAAAAGTAATAGATTATGTGTTCACAACATATTATTTTGATTTTCCTTTCTCTCCATAAATTCATTTTGAAATTTAAAGTGGTAGATTTTGTGTTACAGCATATCATTTTGAGTTTCTTCCGTGCTTCTTCTTTTCCATTCGGATATCAACAGTTAATGGCATTGTAGAGTCTTTCATTATACTTGATTATTAAGAGTCTTAAAGAATTGGTTTCCAAAGGGATTGAACAAAGACCACCTGATATAATTACTTCTGTGACACATTGTTAAAAAAATGTCTTAAGCATTGATTCCTTTTCACAGCCAAGGAATTGTCTCTTAAGATGAAGCAGCCCCAAAAGCTAAAACTAAGAAGCGAATTGCAGAAGAAATCCCTGCTCCCACAGCCCAGGTCAATCTTGACCTCATCCCTCTTGCACATGCCCTCTTTAAAGTTAGAGATTGCCAGTGTGAGTTCAATTTCCATGAACTCCACATGCGGCTCAAGCAAAATTATTTAGATAAAGAAGACCATATTAGATTCTGGGAATCACTTCTCTCTTTATTTTCCTTCCCAAAAACCCATGAATTCTCTGATTTGATTTCATGGTGTCATACTCAATATGAGCCTGTCAAAAGAGCAGTGGTGTACATTCTGATCACCATTACTGCTGAAACCATAAATCAAATGCTTCTCATTCCCCAATCTGAGCAGCTCAGTGATTTCTCACCAACCACACTTATGGATTTGTACCATAACTTGACCTTCCCACAGAGACCTCAGATTTTTAACATTTTTCTACAAGAGGATGTTGAATTACCCAAAACGAATCCACCATACCCATCCTCTATGTTTCCTGAAGCCTCTAGACACTATATCTCCCTACTTTCCTACTTGCTAGGATATCCGAATGACCAATTAGTTGATGAACTCATTCTTGGGTTCTTTTCCATTTTCAACAATGAACAACCAACATTCATGTATAATTTTAGCCAATTTTTGGTTGAAAATATACATGAATAGTTTATGAATTTCACTACACAGGGAGTATTTAGATACAGTTCTGTCATCATTCATGTAGGAATTTACAGGGTAAGTTCCGTAGATCAAGAACTAAAGGTAACCGCTCACAAACAGATCACAAATCAATACACTAGTATAATCACGTGGTTAAAACCCTCAAGGAGGGAAACAGTGCATGCCTTGAGCCAACGCGGCCACTTAAGGGAATTTATTAATATAAAAAGAAAAGTTACATATGTTTCTCTCATAAATGGTTACCGGACAAAGGACCCTCCATGCTCTTTAAATAGAGATCATGGACCAATCCGGTGTTAAGCCACAGATCAAGTGCTGTTAATACCGAGGTGAGAGATAACCGTCGGATCACTACAAATCTTGACCGTCGGATTATAAGTTACAAATGTACATGGTAAAGAAACACACTTTACCTAACTCTACACTAGACTAAGTTATTCTTAACTATTTCTTATGTGTCGGAATATCCTAACATCCCCCCTTAAGAACAACTTGGGATAGGATTGAAGGATTTACAAAGGTGACACAAAAGGAGCCTATTTCCTATGTGTCGAAATATCGTAACATCCCCCCTTAAGAACAAATTGGGATAGGATTGAAGGATTTACAGAAGTGACACAATAGGAGAAGGAAGGAGGCATTAGAGCCTATCCCCCCTTAATCACAATTTTCCTGAACTACAAGCATGGATCGAAGCTTGGTAAACTTCGCTTCTATGAGAGCCTTCATAAAGATATCGGCTACTTGATCATTGGTCGGACAATACCGCACTTCAAGAACACGATCATGAATGAGCTTTTTGATGAATTGTATGTGGAGTTCAATGTGTTTCATACGTTGATGCCGAACTGGATCTTTACATAACTGAATGGCACTCTGATTATCACACCAAAGTGTAGTTGGATGCTGCTAATGAAGACCAAATTCAGACAGGATCTGACGAAGCCACATGGCTTCCTTGCTGGCTTCAACTACATCGCGATACTCTGCTTCTGCTGAAGAAAGGGAGATGGCACTTTGTTTCTTACAAGACCAAGTAATAGGTCCTGAACCAAGAGTGAATACATATCCTGCAGTGGACTTCCAATCATCAGGGTCACCAACTAGATCAAGAACCAAAGGTCACCGCTCACAAACAGATCACAAATCAATACACCAGTATAATCACGTGGTTAAAACCCTCAAGGAGGGAAATAGTCCACGCCTTGAGCCAACGCGGCCACTTCAAGGAATTTATTAATATAAAAAGAAAAGTTACATATGTTTCTCTCATAAACGGTTACCGGACAAATGACCCTCCATGTTCTTTAAATAGAGATCATGGACCAATCGGGTGTTAAGCCATGGATCAAGTGCCGTTAATACCGAGGTGAGAGATAACCGTCGGATCACTACAAATTATGACCGTCGGATTATAAGTTACAAATGTACATGGTAAAGAAACACACTTCACCTAACTCTACACTAGACTAAGTTATTCTTAACTATTTCCTATGTGTCAGAATCTCCTAACATCCCCCCTTAAGAACAACTTGGGATAGGATTGAAAGATTTACAAAGGTGACACAAAAGGAGCCTATTTCCTATGTGTCGAAATATTGTAACATCCCCCCTTAAGAACAAATTGGGATAGGATTGAAGGATTTACAAAACTGACACAATAGGAGAAAGAAGGAGGCATTAGAGCCTATGATCTGTTTGTGAGCGTGACCTTTGGTTCTTGATCTACAGAACTTACCCTGTAAATTCCTACAATTCACCTATTTCTTTTCTAGCAAGGAGATCAACTGCCTATTCAGCTCAACAAGCGGGATGATCAGGGTGTGAATCAATCAATGATTCATTGGACAGAAATTGTCAAAGCTACATCAGCAAAGCCATCATTTTCAGGGTTTGTGGATTCATTCATACATCCAGTAAAGCAGCTCATAAGCAGTCAAACAGAACCAAGGATTTGAGAGGAAACTAAAAGAGTTTTACACTTAAGTGAACAAACCAAAACATGAGATTGGTATCTGTATAAAAATTATAATGAGATAAGGGTATATGGATGTGAGCTTGCACCATACAAGCTGCCTAAATATGTTCCTATGCGAATATTTTCTTTGGAATATATTAGGCAAATGATAAACATGGATGACATGCACTTTGTGTCATGTAAAAGAAAATCATAGTTCGAGATGAAGGCAAACATTGGATCATTTATCTGCAATACCAGATTAGCTGGTTCAGAGGCAGATGCATTATTGAAGAAGATGAATTTCCAGCCCAGCTTCACCTGGTCATATGACCCATATGGTATCATCTCTGCTCTCAGAGTTGAATTAAAAACAACTCCCTATAATCATAACCTGAGGCCAGAGATTGAAAAGTTTATGAATCAAGAAGAGTGGTCTAAAGGGACATTACAGGGAGAAGATGAAGAGGTTCTGTCAACTTCAAATGTGCAAACTCCAGTTCGTAAGTGTAAGCAGCTAAAAAGGGCAAGAGAAGAAAATCCATCCGCTATGGAAGTAATCCAGGAATTCATTCTATAACAGAAGAAAGCAAAAACTGGTTCAACATCATTAACATAGGGAGGACTATCAAAGATAATTGACCTTGAAGAGGTTGAAGTTTCAACATCACAAACTACATCAGCTGGAACCAGTGTTCCAAATACTCCTACTTCCGTTTCTCCTTCCAGGGAACCTATGGAACTAATTCAAACTACAGTGAAAACTTCTACAGAGGACCAGAACATCTTTTCAAAATTCTTGGAGATCAAACAGAAGAATGAGACTCTTAAAGCGAATGTTTACAGCCAGTTTTGGAAGCAGATATAAACCTCCCAACACAGACTGCTTTCAACCTTTCACTGTGAAAAAGGAAGAATGCAGATGACATTCTTACAAGGTTCAGTTCCATTTCCAAAGTCTCCTTCTGACTACAAGAACACCATTTTTTCATTTGACACCAGTCAAATACATCCTATTGATCAAATGGACATGCATAGGCAATCTGGTGAAATGTTGTTTTCTACCATGACCACCATAGCAATGTCCCTCTCCAAGCTCAGAACAACACTTTCAAATGTTTAATGTCGGCTCAAGATTGAAAAACTGTCATCATTGTCTAAGGATACAAAGATGAAGACTTTAGAAGACTTGATAGTAAAAATTGGATATGATCCAAAGGACTGCGATGCAATTGAAGAAATTGTCAAGAAAAAGAATGTAGACATTGCAGCCTTGAGAAAGCAGTTGAAGCTGCTTTCTACTGAAGATGCAACGACTAAAGAAATTGCAGAGAATGAACAGAACAGGGATGAGATTCGCAAACTCATCTTTGAGACAAACATATAAATTAAGAAAATGGAAGAACAGATAGAAGGACTCCTTAAGGAAAAGGAATCAGCACAAGTAGCTTTAGTTCCAGCCACAACCATTCCTATATCAGTTGCAAGAATAGAGGCATATTCATCATCAACAATAGCTCCATCATCATCAACAATGGTTGATTCAGCCAAATTGATAGAAGAATTGGCTTTTCATTTTGCAGAGAGTCAAAAATGATACTTTGTTTGTAGCAAAAATGCAGAAGACACATACACTAGAACTCAAAATTGCAAAGCTAGAAAGTGAATCATTAATGGTTGATACCTTGGCCCAAGCCAAGGAAAGCATCTGGATAGACATCAGTCAAGCTATAACAGAAGTATGGCCATCCATACAAATTATCCTTGAGCAACATGAACTTATAACCAAATGAAGATAGAGATTGAAGTACAGAAAGCAACCTTGAAGGCCAAGCCATCAGAAGCCACAGACATGATCAAGGTATTAAATTCAAAGAATATAGAAGAGCTTGAATAAATCAATATTTCTGATAGAACAACCACAATTTTTGAATTAAGAAGGTATAACAGAAGAAGAATTTGATCAATCAATTAGAGACCAAATGTCAAACTCTGGACACTGTTGTCCAAAGATTTCATACCAAGTTTAATGTCTTAAATAAAAAAGGGTTGCCAGGATAGGTAGCTATGGATGATAAGTTGATCAAACTTGAATATTATTGTAAGAAACTATACACCATTGCAACTAACAGGACTAAATTTGCAGGGATCAAAGGACACATTACAGACAAGGCTTTCCTAGAAGCCTTAGAGTTTAATTTGAGCATCAAACATGAGATCAAGCATCTTTTCCTAAGCAAGCCCACTTTCGAAAGATACACAAAAGTGGATGAGGTATTCAGGAAAATGGTAAATTTACAAATCCCAAGCGAGGAAAGATGGGATAAATTATGTGATACCATTGAGTAATTGTAAATTCCAGCAACACAACAACATCGCAGCATTTTTGGGCCTAGTCATCAGCACAACAACATTTTTTTGGCCTAGTCATCAATAGTCTCCTTCAGAACAGGGACACATCATCCATTAGTTTCCTTCTTTCTATCATATTATACTATTTTTGTAATCAGTTTAGGATATTTTTCTTAGTCCTAGAACTAGTATAAATAACTCTTATTCCCGAGTTATTAAGGGTTGCACCCATAACTAGTATAAATAACTCTCATTCCTGAGTTATTAAGGGTTGCACCCTTGGATAAGAATTTTTGTAAGCAACAATGTACAAGCTTTTGATCATTAATAATAAAAGAAGGATTCTGGATTTGTTTCATACAACCTTGTTCTCTTGTGAGTTTTTCTTGTTTATTATTTCATATTGTTTTCTACATGTATTTAATTGTTATGAAGATAACTAGGTAAGATTAACTGAGTTTCAGTTGTCTAAGATTCTTCATGAAGTTATCATCTATATCAGAGAATGATTTACTGAGCTATTTGTTTATGTAAGTCCCTATCATCAATAAACTATTAGCATCTTCATAATGTTTAATATGTTTTGTTAAACTTTTAGACATTGTTTGAAAATTTTCACACATTTGATCATTTGAAATATTCTCTTTGAATAATTAAATAATCATATCTTCTCACATATTTTGTTTAATCTCCTTCAAAATCTAAATTATTGTGTGGAATAAAACAACATGCCTTTATCCTATTAATTGATACTATCTAAAAGTTTAAAACACAGTTGTTGCAAGTTGTTTTATGCATTGGTCATCAAAAAATTCCAAACTTAAAACAAAACAAAACATTATAGATGCTTTGGCATAATTATTTACCACAATTATGTTAGAGGACAACATCAGTCTGGCGTCATTGCTAGGGAACAAAATTTGATTCATTTTCCCTGGGACAACGATAAATCCTATTCCTTAAAGGGTGATAAAGGTCTAGTTAGGTCAAAATTTTTCAGTTGGCGACTTCACTAAACCCAAGCTGGCTCCTTCTAAGCATACTAGTTCTCATTCTAACTCTAAAATTGTCTTACCTTTATTAGATCCAGAGAGACTGGTAAGACAAGCTTCTTCTAGAAGAAGACATCAAACCCCTTCTTCTATTCTTCTACAAGAGACCACAACGTTCTAGATCTATTCCCCTAGAATCAAAAGATATACCTCCTAGAGTGCAGGAATTAGCATCCAAAGGAGTGTATTTTCAATCTGCTTCGTTAGTTCATTCTTTGGAGTCTTATAAATTACCTGAGGCACCTTCTGAATCTCCTATATCAGAACAGGACTTGGATCTAAATTTACCTAGATTCAAACCTACTGATTTCATATCCCCTGTCACATATTCTGCTCCATCTACTTCTACACAACCAAAAGATCTCTTTTCTCTTTATTCTAATCCTTTATTTGAACACAAAGAATCCTTTATTTGAACACAAAGAAGGAGAATAAAAGGTTCAAAAGTTGTTCATTCAAACACCCTTAAGATCCCTAAGAAGATCTTCAATTCCATTTTGTTCTCCACCTCCTTCTTCACCTCCTTCTTCCCCATCTTCATCTTCTACTTCTACTTCTTCTTCTACGACCACCACTACTGAATCTTCTATATATACATCTTCAAGTATGGCTGGTTTTAGATCCATTGTACAAGCAATATATGCTGCCCTATTACTCCCACACCAACTTAATGATTTTCCTGCTGGGTATTTGAAACATCTCTGCAGATTTAATGGAGAAATTGGTTTGTCAGTTGAAGATCATCTAGCAACATTTCTAGATTTTGCTGATAACATGAACATAGAACATGAAAATGTTTATATGAGATTGTTTGTACAATCTTTAGAAGGAAATGTTAGGATTTGGTTTAGACAGCGACCAACTCAATCTATTAGATCTTGGGAGGAATTGACAACTATCTTTAAAAATCAATGGGGTGTGAAAAATGATCTTGTTTATTTCTTAACAGAATTTGAAGAGCTTAAAAGAAACTGGGGTGAACCAGTCGCTGATTTCATCAAAAGATTTAATAAACTTTATTACAAGATGCCTCCTGATTGTAAACCACTTGTAGCAACAACAAAGGTTAGATTCTCGAAAGCCTTTGAGGATGATTTTGCTGTCATGTTAAGAGAGAGAACAACTTGTACCTTAGAAGACATGCAAACAAATGCTATAGAGGTTGAAGAAAATAGGTCTGCCTCAGCTAAGCTAAAGGCCAAAGCTGAAAAAGTCCAAAGAAAATTAAAATAAAATCAGGAAGCTGCTTCGTCCTCTAAATCTAAAAGTGAAGACTCAAAATAGATGAAATCATATCACTTCTTAGAAATCTTTCAAATCGGATTTCTAAGATTGAAACACAACCTAGAACAGTCCAACAAACTTTTGCTAGACCCCAAACACAGAATCAAGGTCAGTTCAAAAAGACCCCTCAATTGCAAATTCTTGAGACCACACAATGATCAACAAGTACCTACACCTTTGTTGATTGATGATAATACTTTGTCAATCACTGAAGATATTAATAACATAGAAAATACATCTATTCAGACTGCCATTATCCCTGTTCCTAAAAGTCAAATCTCTCAAGAAGATCAAGAGAGTTCTCAAGTCTCTAAATATCAAGCCTTTTTTCAGTTTTTGATTGTAGAACTTAACAAAAGGTATGATTTAAGACCTAGAGAAAGTCCTGGTAGACCTCCTAAAAACCCTATCATAATTGATCCTCAAGTGAAATTTGTTGAAACTCAAACTACTATTCAACCTCTAAATCAGCCAAATGATACTACACAAATTGGTAGAACTGTTTTGATTGCCTTTAATGTTTAAAAAGAGCTAGAAAGAGTTAAAATTCCTGTTCCACTTTCAGAACTTTCTAAAAATCCTGGATATAAGAGTCAAGTTTCAAAATGGATCCCAAACTCTAGCATGGATGCTGAAGGGGACATTATTTGTCTACAAAATGAGAAACCCACAGTAGCTTTTGTTCCTAGTTCAGACATGATTGATGAATCAATACCACCTTTCTATGTGATTTTAAAGGTACATGATTCTTTACTATATAATTGTATGTTGGATTCTAGAGCTTCACATAATATAATGCCAAAGGTTATTATGGAGCAACTTAATTTGGAAATCACTCGAACTTATCATGATCTATATACCTTTGACTCCAAAAGAGTGCAATGTTTAGGACTTATAGAGGACTTAGTGGTAACCTTACACCAAATACCAGTCAAAAGTGTTGTATTCGACATAGTAGTCACTGGTATCCCCCCTAAGTTTGGAATGCTTTTATCAAGATCATGTTGTGCCAAGCTAGGAGGAAGTCTTCAAATGGATATGTCTTTTGCCACTATTCCTGTATATGGGGGAGAAAACCTTAGGTTATATAGGGAGGTCAGATTCTTAAACACTGTTTGCAAAGCAGATCAAGCTAGAAACCATCCCATTTATGCAGTTGACCAAGACTTTAGTTGCTTCCAACTATCTTCAAATACTTCACAGAATTCTTAGCTCAAGATTGAGGATGTAGTTGAAACTCCTAAATCTGTTCAAATTGATATTTGGAAACTTTTCTTTGATGGGTCTTGTACCAAAGATGGAGCTGGAGCAGGTATTGTTTTAATTTCACCAAAGAAAGAGAACATCACTCAATCATGCAAGTTAGATTTTGAGGTGACAAATAACGTTGCTGAATACAAAGCTTTTCTTCTAGGTTTACAGTTTGCTAAAAGTTTAAAGGTCGAAATTTAAGTGTCTTTACTAATTTAGAACTTATAGTAAGACAGGTTAGGAATCTTTGTCAAACAAAGCATCCTAGGCATAGGTCTTACAAAAATGAAGTTTGGGATACAATTGAAAACTCCTATAATGCTTTTAATATAAATTTTATCCCTAGAAATGAAAACATTCATGCAGACTCCTTAGTTGTTTCTACCAGCGCTTTTAAAATACCAGACCAAATCCAGATACAATACCAAATCCAAGTCAAATATAGGCCATCCATTCCAGATAATCTAAATTATTGGCAAATATTTGAAGATGATGAACAACTAAAATCCTTTCTTCAAGTTATTGCTGATTTTTTTGTCTTACAAATTGAAGAAGATAAATTAGATATGAATGAAGTTGCTAAAGAAAAATAAAATTCAGATCTAAATACAAAAGTTGTTGATCATGACATTATACAACTGTCAAACATTTTTATTCCTAGAGGCCTTGTTCCTTTAGAAAAGCTATTTGATCAAAATGACGTTCCTAGAGATCCACTCTCTATTTCTCCAGAAGATGATATTGAAGAAACTAATATTGGAATTGATGAAGAGATTAAAAACATTAAAATTTGTGCATCTCTAACTCCTAAAGTTAAAACTGAATACATTAAGCTTCTTAAAAATTACAAGGATGTTTTTGCTTGATCTTATGGTGATCTGAAAACTTATGACACATCTTTGATAGAGCATAAAATCCCATTAAACCTTGAAGAAAAACCTTATCAGCAAAAACTAAGAAGAATTAATCCAGTTCTGCTTCCTACCATAGAAAATGAACTTAAGAAGCTTTTAGATACCTAAATAATTGTTCCCTTAAGATACTCTGATTGGATAGATAATTTAGTTCCTGCCAGAAAGAAAAGTGGAGAAGTTAGACTTTGTGTGGACTTTAGAAACCTTAACAAATCATCTCTAAAGGATAACTATCCACTGCCAAAGATGGATCAATTACTCCAAAAGGTTTTTGGTGCTAATAGGCTTTCAATGCTTGATGGCTTTTCTGGTTACAACCAGATAATGGTAAATCTAGAAGACAGAGAAAAGATTGCCTTTACCACACCCTGGGGTACATTCATGTATGCCATAATGCCTTTTGGGTTATTAAATGCAGGAGCAACATTCCAAAGAGCTATGGATTTAGCTTTTTTTGGTAAGGTGGATAAATTTGTTTTTATTTATCTTGATGATCTCTCAGCTCTAAGAAGTCTCTATTTTCCATCAAAGAAGGAAAGTTGTTGGGACACATCATTTCAAAGGAAGGAGTGGTGAAAGATCCTAAAAGGGTATATGCTATTCAATCATTATCACTGCCAAGAAATAAGAAAGAAATCCAAGTTTTTTTAGAAAAAATTAACTTCTTGAGAAGATTCATCCCTAACTATGCTGAAATAGTTAAATACATAACTAACATGCTTAAAAAGAATCATGAAGTTAAATGGACTATTCCTACTAGATATGTTTTTAATCAAATCAAGAAAGCCATCTCTGAAGCTCCTACCTTGGCCAACCCCAATTATTCCTTACCTTTTAGTATATTTTCCTTTGCTTCTGAAACCACCCTTGCTATTGTTATTTTATAGAAAAATGAGGATTCTGATGATCAGCCCATAACATTCTTTAGTAAGGTTATGCGAGACGCTGAACTCAATTATGATATTATTGAAAAACAGGCCTATGGCCTAGTTCAAGCCTTAAAATATTTGAGAATATATGTATCAATTACTGCTTATGTCCCTAACAATGTTGTAAAAACTATTCTTACCCAACCAGACACTGATGGAAGAAAAGGAAGGTGGATCACTCAAATCCTTGAGTTTGACCTCACTATTAAAACCACTAAGTTAGTGAGGGGACAAGGTTTTAGTTAAATTGTTAGTTGAATCCAATTGCAAAGTTTTAGGCATAAATTTTGTTTTTGAAATCTCTGAGAAGCATACACAAAGACCTTCATTAAATGCAGAAGGGGAGAATTCACAAGAACCTTTCCAAGATTCTCAAGGAAAGAACCCACAAGAACCTTCTCCTTCAACTCAAACAGTTCATGTTCATATTGATGAAAAGTTTTTACTGTCAGATTGGTATGCAGATATTGTACATTTTCTGGTCAATTTTGAGTTGTCCTACTCAATTTTCCAAAAGTCAATTCATAAAGCTCAAGTTGAAATCTATCAAATATTGTATTATAAATGCCAACTTGTATTGGAAAGATCCTCTCAACATTCTATTACTTTGTTTAACAGAAACTGAAAGAAAAGGAATCATTGAGCAATTTCATGCAGGGATTTGTGGAGGAAATTATGCTTGGAGAGCCACAACATACAAGATACTAAGGGAAAGTTTCTATTGGCTTACTTTGTTTTCACAAGTAGGAGCAAAGGTTAGAGCCTACATTCCTTGTCAGATGTTTGCTGGTAAGAAAAAACTAGCAACTCTTCCACTGGTTCCAGTGGTTGTTTCAATACCATTCCTTCAGTGGGGACTAGATTTTAGAGGGGAAATTCACCCAGCTTCAAGTAATTAGCACAAATGGAATTCAACTGCCACAAAATATTTCGCCAAGCGGGTGGAGGCCATTCCAGTTATAAATGCTATAGATACAGTAGTAATCAAATTTATTGAAGAAAACATTCTTTCTAGATTTGGTTTCCTTCAACAAATAGCGATTGATAATGCCACAACATTCAGTAGTATAAAAGATGATTGAATTCTGCCAAAAATATTAGATTTTGCTACATCATTCAACCCCTTATTATCCTCAATGAAAGGGTCTCACAAAATCATCCAACAAGAGCCTGGTTAAAGTGATAAAAAATATTCTTGAAGACCATAAGAAAAATTGGGACAGTGTTCTTATCTATGCAGTTTGGGCAAACAGGATTTCTCCCAAAATATCAACAGGTAAATCTCCATTCCAATTGGTCTATGGTAAAGAGGCCATTTTTCCTACCAATTTGGCTTTTCCTGTTCTTAACCTTTTGCAAGAGTCTACTAATGAACTTGATGATTTCTCTAGAAGGATAAATCAGATTATTGAATTAAATGAAAACAGAGATGAGATTCAATACAAATTGAGAAAGTATCAGAATAAGATGAAGAGTATTTTTGACAGAAAGGCCAAGGAAAGAGATTTTAGAGACGATGATCTAGTTTTGAGATGGGATGCTAGAAGGGAGGACAAAGGTAAACATGGTAAATTTGATAACCTATGGTTTGGACCTTTTAGCATTGCTGAAGTGAAAGGAAGCAATACATTTGTTCTACAAAATTTGGAAGGACAGTTTACTACACTGCCTGTCAATGGAAGATTTTTGAAACATTACATACAGTGTTGAAGAAGATTCCAAAGCATCATTGTACATTACCACCTTCTTTTAAAAGTTTTTCCAAGTCTATTTTGTTTTCAAAGCAAAGACTCCATAGCCCGAGGAGAAGACACTTGGATCTGCTTGTTCTCTGCAACTCACGGGGGGAAGCAGTCCCCAGCTGGAGCCGATGTTGTAACATTATCTAGTTTTGATAAGTTAGCATAGATAGTCAAAATAAATTCAAAAAAATGTTAAGATAGGATATGGATGAAAGAAAAAGAAAAAAAATGTGTTAGGTTTATTGTGTGTTTTATAGATCCATATCAAAATAAAATGTTAGGTTAGATTGCCCTAAAGAATGAAGGCAAAATTAAAAATAAAATGTTAGGATTCCAAAGAAAAAATGAAGACTTTAGTTCACAAAAATGAAAAAATATGACTGCAAGCTCAAATGTGCCTTGTCATAAGTTAATATATTAATTGTGATTAATTTCTTTAAAAGGAGATTAAATTTTCATTAGTTTATTAACATTAAAACTTAAAGTTATATGGTGCATCTTATTCATTGTAAAAGTAAAGTCACTAACGACAAAATGTGTCTTGTCGGATGTCATATCGCTCGATTACTTTTCAACAATTGAGATCTCCCCTGCTCGGATCAACAACGGAGGGAGAGTTTGCACCCCCTAGGCCATTTCTCGTTAATGTGGGGCGGGGGGTGGTGTCTGAAAAGCGGTATTTAATGGCCGCCCTAAAATGCATATGTGGTGACCTCTCCGAAGTTCGCAACCCCTCCGCTCAAAACCCGAAACCACTACCCCCTCGCCTCCGAATTCCACCGTGGTTTCTTTCGTGCCGCCTAAACGGTCGTTCATCTCGTGCCTTGACCGTTTGCCCTCTGCCACTCTCGTGCTGCCACCTGCCATATATCCGTTGACACATCAGCCTAATTGTTACCCCCTTGTAACGTCTCTGCCTTCCTATTCGTTTGTTGAAGCCCTCGCTCCCAAATCGTTGGCCTCCACGTCAGCCCTCCGCTCCAAATCCCATTTAAGCTGCTACGGTCACATTGAACTATTAAAAACAATCACATTCTATAAAACACCCTCTGCCCCACTATTTCTCACTTTTTCCTGACCATTGCACTGTTGTGATTGCAGGAAAATTTGCACAGTCGTCCCCATTGCCTGATCGAGCTGTCACCACTCCTGCTGTCATCCGATCAAGCCATTGCCATTTTCATTATTTTTTACAGCATTATCTCCTCTCCTCTTTCATTCTGTTAAAACTGTCAACATGGCCCCAAAAGCTAAAACTAAGAAGCAGATTGCAGAAGAAATCCCTGCTCCCACAACCCAGGTCAATCTTGACCTCATCCCTCTTGCAGATGCCCTCTTTAAAGTTACATATTGCCAGTGTGAGTTCGATTTCCATGAACTCCACATGTGGCTCATGCAAAAGTATTTAGATAAAGAGGACCATATCAGATTCTGGGAATCACTTCTCCTTTTCTTTTCCTTCCAAAAAACCCATGAATTCCCTGATTTGATTTCATGGTGTAAAACTCAGTATGACCCTATCAAAAGAGCAGTGGTGGCCCAGAATGGAGACATTCTCATCACCATCACTGCTGAAACCATAAATCAAATGCTTCTCATTCCCCAATCTGACCAGCTCAGTCATTTATCACCAGCCACACTTATGGATCTATACCATAAGTTGACCTTCCCACAGAGAACTCAGATTTTTAACATTTTTCGACCAAAGGATGTTGAATTACCCAAAATAAATCCACCATACCCATCCTCTATGTTTCCTGAGGCCTCTAGACACTATATCTCTCTACTTTCCTACCTGCTAGGATATTAGAATGACCAATTAGTTGATGAACTCATTCTTGGGTTCTTTTCCATTTTCAGCAATGAACGGCAACCAGCATTCATGTATAATTTTAGCCAATTTTTGGCTGAAAATATCCATGGACAGTTTATGAATTTCACTACACAGGGAGTATTTAGATACAGTTCTGTCATCATTCTCCTATTTCTTTTCCAGCAAGGATATCAACTGTCTATTCAGCTCAACAAGTAGGATGATCAGGTAGTGAATCAATCAGTGATTCATTAGACAGAAATTGTCAGAGCTACATCAACAAAGCCATCATTTTCAGAGTTTGTGGATTCATTCAGACACCCAGTAAAGCAGCTCATAAGCAATCAAACAAAACCAAGGATTGGAGAGGAAATTAAAAGAGTTTTACACTTAACTGAACAAACCAAAATAGGAGATTGGTATCTGTATAAAAATTATACTGAGATAAGGGTATATGAATGTGAGCTTGCACCATACAAGCTGCCTAAATATGTTCCTATGAGATTCTTTTCTCTGGAATATATTAGGAAAATGATAAACATGGATGACTTGCACTTTGTGTCAGGTAAAAGAAAATCACAGTTCAAGATTAAGGCAAACAATGGATCATTTATCTGCAATACCAGATTAGCTAGTTCAGAGGCAGATGCATTATTAAAGAAGATGAATTTCCAGCCCAACGTCACTTGGTCATATGACCCATATGGTATCATCTCTACTCTTAGAGTTGAATTAAAAACAACTCCCTATAATCATATCCTGAGGCCAGAGATTGAAAAGTTTAAGAATCAAGAAGAGTCATCTAAAGGGACATTACAGGAAGCAGATGAACAGTTTCTGTCAACTTCAAATGTGCAAACTCCAGTTCCTCAGAGAAAGCAACTAAAAAGGGCAAGAGAAGACACTCCATCTGCTATGGAAGTAATCCAGGAATTCATTCTACAACAGAAGAAAGCAAAAACTGGTTCAACATCATTAACAGAGGGAGGACCATCAAAGATAATTAGCCTTGAAGAGGTTGAAGTTTCAACATCACAAACTACATCAGCTGGAACCAGTGTTCCAAATACTCGTTCTATTTTTCCTTCCAGGGGACCTATGGAAATAATTCAAACTGCAGCAAACACTTCTATAGAGGACCAGAAAATCTTTTCAAAATTCATGGAGATCAAACATAAGAATGAGACTCTTAAACCAAATGTTTACAGCGAGTTTTGGAAGCAGACATCAACCTCCCAACATAGACTGCTTTCAGCCTTTGACAGTGAATAAGGAAGAATGAAAATGGCATTGTTACAAGCTTCAATTCCATTTCCAAAGTCTCCTTCTGACTACAAGAGGACCATTTTTTCATTTGACACCAATCAAATACATCCTATTGATCAGATGGACATGCACAGGCAATATGGTGAAATGTTGTTTTCTACCATGACCACCACAACAATGTTCCTCTCCAAGCTCAGAACAACACTTTCAAATGTTCAATCTCAGCTCAAGATTGAAAAACTGTCATCATTGTCTGAGGATACAAAGATGAAGACTTTAGAAGACTTGATAGTAAAAATTGGATATGATCCAAAGGATTGCAATGCAATTGAAGAAATTCTCAAGAAAAAGAATGCAAACATTGCAGCCTTGAGAAAGCAGTTGAAGCTGCCTTCTACTGAAGATCCAATGACTAAAGAAATTGCAGGGAATGAACAAAACAAGGATGGGATGCTCAAACTTATCATTGAGCAAAACATACAAATTAAGAAAATGGAAGAACAGATAGAAGGACTCCTTAAGGAAAAGGAATCAACATAGCTTCAGTTCCAGCCACAGCCATTCCTATATCAGTTGCAAGAACAGAGGCATCTTCATCATCAAAAATAGCTCCATCATCATCAACAGTGGCTGATTCAGCCAAATTGACAGAAGAATTGGCTTTTCAAAAACAACAAAATGAAAAGTTGTTAGAGAAGTTTCAGAATCTAGAGTTGCAGAAAGTAAAAAATGATACTTTGTTTGTAGCAGAAATGCAGAAGACACATACACTAGAACTCAAAATTGCAAAGCTAGAAAGTGAATCATTAATGGTTGATACCTTGGCCCAAGCCAAGGAAAGCATTTGGACAGATATCAATCAAGCTATAACAGAAGTAAGGCCATCCATACAAATTATCTTTGAGCAACAGGAACTTATAACCAGATGCAGAACAGAGATTGAAGTACAGAAAGTAGCCTTGAAGATCAAGCCATCAAAAGCCACAGACATGATCAGGGTATTAAATTCAAAGAACAGAGAAGAGCTTGAAGAAATCAATATTTCTGACAGAACAACCACAATTTTGGAAATTAAGAAGGTGTTACAGAATTTTTTTTTTATCAATCAATTAGAGACCAAATGTCAAACTCTAGACACTATTGTCCAAAGATTTCATACCAAGTTCAATGTCTTAAATAAAAAAGGGTTGCCAGGATTGGTAGCTATGGATGATAAGCTGATCAAACTTGAAGATTATTGTAAGAAACTATACACCATTTCAACCAACAAGACTAAATTTGCAGGGATCAAAGGACACATTATCGACAAGGCTTTCCTAGAAGACTTAGAGTTTGATTTGAGCATCAAACATGAGATCAAGCATCTTTTCCTCAACAAGCCCACTTTCAAAAGATACACAGAAGTGGATGAGGTATTCAGTAAAATGGTAAATTTACAAATCTCAAGCGAGGAAAGATGGGATAAATTATGTGATACCGTTGAGTAATTGTAAATTCTAGCAACACAACAGCATAGCAACATTTTTGGGCCTAGTCATCAGCACAACAACATTTTTTTGGCCAAGTCATCAACTGTCTCCTTCAGAACAAGGTCACATTGTCCAGTAGTTTCCTTATTTCTATCATATTATACTATTTTTGTGATCAGTTTAGGATATTTTTCTTAGTCCTAAAACTATTATAAATAACTCTCATTCTCGAGTTATTAAGGGTTTCACCCTTGGATAAGCATTTTTGTAAGCAGCAGTGTACAAGCTTTTGATCATTAATAATAAAAGAAGGATTATGGATTTGCTTCATACAGCCTTGTTCCCTTGTGAGTTTTTCCTGTTTATTATTTCATATTGTTTTGTACATGTATTTAAATGTTATGAAGATAACTAGGTAAGGTTAACTGAGTTTCAGTTGTCTTAGATTCTTCCTGAAGTTATTATCTATATCAGAGAATGATTTACTGAGCTATTTGTTTATGTAAGTCCCTCTCATCAATAAATTATCAACATATTCATAATGTTAAATATGTTTTGTTAAACTTTTAGACGTTGTTTGAAAGTTTTCACACTTATGATCATTTGAAATATTCTATTTGAATAATTAAATAATCATATCTTCTTACATATTCTGGCTAATCACCTGCAAAATATAAATTACCGTGTGGAATAAAACAACAACCCTTTGTCCTATTAATTAATACTATCTAAAAGTTTAGAACACAGTTGCTGCAAATTGTTTTATGCATTGGTCATCCAAAAATTCCTAACTTAAAACAAAACAAAACATTATAGATGCTCTGGCGTAATTATTGACCACAATTATCTCAGAGGACAACGCGGCTTATGAGATGTAGGTGGTTCTGACCACACTATATGAAGGAAGATCTATCTAGAGAAAGATACTTCTGGAGAACCAATTGAGGTTATTCATGATGACCAAGGGGGAGGAGATTGAGCCTTTTCTGTCCAGACTTCAAGCGATTCGGGATCAGTTGACTGGCATGGGGGCAAAGATTGAGGACGATGTTATGGTGAGGATGCCTCTAAATGTTGTCATAGAGGACTAGGAAACTTTTGTCCAAAGTCTCTTGGGCAGAGCGGACCTTCCCAACTTGGACTATATGTGGGCGATCCTCCGACAAGAAAAAATCCATCGGATCACCAAGAGACAGTTCAACACCGGGTCGAGTAAAGTAAAGAAAAAAGATGAGGAAGATGTTGCCTTGGCATCAAAGAGGCAGCAAGGGAGAAAGAAGAGGGATCTGTCGAAGATAAAGTGTTTCCAGTGCGATGAACTAGGAAATTTCGCCTGCAACTGTCCTCAGAAGAAGAAGGACAAGGAAGCTTATAGCTCCAAGGCTGCTATGGCGGACGATGGCTCCGAAGATGACGTAGCCATGAGAGCTCATGAACCATGAAAGTGGGGTGACATGGATCTGTAGAGTACCTACAAAGTGGTGGCGCGATCCTTGAGTAGCCCAACTCTTGGATCACATCCGTGCTACGGGAGCCTTAATAAAGTAGTGGGACAAGTGGATCTGTGGGTGCAGAGAATATCACAGATGGAGCAGAGGCAGAGTTGGATGCTGAGAAGGAGCAGTGCAGTGCAGATGCATCAACAACGTGGCAGCAACAGCGCAGGGGCTGATGTAACTTCAACATTGCAGATCAGGCTTGCTTACGCAGAGCATAACTGTAGAGTGTAGAGGCTTCAGGAGGACACCGCAGCGCAACAACAACGTAGGGGACTTCAGCGCAGAGGGGTTGATGTGACTTCAGCAACGCAGAGGAGCTGATGTGACTTCAGCAACGCAGAGGAGGTTTGCTTATGCAATGCAGAGCTATGGCTGCGCATCATCCTTCAGATGACAACACAAAATAGTAGCCTATGGAGCTTCATTGATGAGGATGCAGTCCAACTGACTTGTGTGTAAACTATTGGGCAGGAGTTTTCAGTTATTTCTCTCAGTAACTGAGTTGCAGTGCAGCAGTTAGCAGCACGATGCAGCAGATTGAGAGGGAGCTGCAGTACAGATATGGAAGTGGCAGTGGCAGCGTCATGGGAAGCAATACGGGAGAGTAGCAACAACGTAGTGATAAAGGGCAATAGGCCATGCATCAACGCAGAGACCCACACCAGAGATCAGTTCAGAACTTCGGGGCGAAGTGTTGTGTGAGGAGCACATTCCTCGCTAAGAGGGATTGTTGAGATTTTTGAGTGTTAGGGTAGCATCGGATGTGCTCTAGCTCCCAAACTTTGTGGAGGGACTGGAGTACATGAGATATCCAAGACCCAGAAAGGGATTTGAGAAATTCTATCTGATTTAAGAGAAAATTAACTAATTAATCTTTTTAATTATGGACCCTAAGTCTAACTTAGGAAAATTAAAGGATTAAAGGTAATTAATTTAAACATTTGATGGAAATGACTTAAGTCACACAAATCAAGCTTTCTTTTAATCTTAGTCGTCAATTCAAGATTAGATCAAAACCGTTGGCTTCCCAACGAGAAAAGTATAAAGGAAAGGCGTGGGGCTAGTTGGAGAACACACACAGTGGTAGAGCACTGAGACTAAGCTGGAATTCTAGGGCGTGGTTTGCTAAGAATTTTCAGAAGTGTTTCAGCTGCAACGAGGGCTAGTATTGGCGAGAGGGATGATCTGATCCCAGGCCAAGAGTCAGCAAGAGGCAGAGAAGCAGCAGTCAGAGCAGCAGCAGCTACGCAGTAGCTGTGCAGCGCAGAGGGTTTCAGGTGCTACGTAGGTCCAGAAAGGGCAGTGCAGAGGCAGCAGGAGGCTAACAGGGTTGATGCAGGCCTAACTAGGGCAACGTAGGGGCAGCGTAACCTAGTCTGGGGTGAAGCAGGCCCTTCCTAGGCAGCGCAGGGGCAGCCACAGCCAAGCAGAGTTGACACAGAGGGCTTCAGAGCAGCGCTGAAGTTTCTGAAGACTGAAAAGGGCTGAGTTCTGTAAATCCTGTTTGAGGGTGTGAATCAGTCTAGTTTTCTGTCTCCGGAATAGAGGTATTGTTGCAGATTTTGTATTTTTCTGTTGGGTTAACCAGTAAGGTGCCCATATTTGCTGTACTTGGAATCTACTTAATAATATAAACCCTCCAACAGCCAAAAGACCAGTTTTCTTGCATTGGGTTTTTCCGGGGACAGTTGTCTAGAAAGTCCGTGTGTCACTTTGTCATTGTGCATGTATTCAGTTTAGATCTGTATCTGTGTAGACTGTTAATGGGTTTACTTCGGTGTTAATACTGAATATTTCAGATTAATAACTTGTTTAAGTAGGAGAAGTAAATCAAGATTTAACAGTAGGGTTTCTGCATAATTAATATTCAGAATTTTTCACATGCTCCACGTATAACCACGACTCAACTTAACGTCACTCAACATAAACCTTTCCTATCACGTGACCTAACTCATGATAAAAGTTTAAAACATAGTTGAAAACAGGAACACATGGCTTAACACAAAAGCGGATGCATTTTTTTTTTTTATTAAAAAAAAAAAAAACAGGGGAGGTTACCAGAATTTCCGGTAGCATCGGGTTAAAGAAAAACAGACATAAAACATAATTAAAACAGACTGTCCGAAAAGGACTAAAACAGACACTACCGGAAATTTCAGTAGCATTCTAAATTTCTTTGGAAATTTACAAATTTTACCCTAAAAACAAAAAACTGAAAACAGACTCATGACTTAGCATAGAATTGTGCTAACAAGATGCATTGGCCACGCTTTATTAGGGGTCTTCCGAGCAATGGAAGATGTTCTAGGAGGAAAATATGCGGACTACGAGGATGCAGAAGGGAGAACACATAGACCTGTTTCTTGCAAAGCTTTAGGAGGTTCGAGATCAGCTGGTTGCTGTAGGGTCAGCGCCTCAGGCCACGGAGATGGTCAGACTGACTCTACATTCCGTTTCCGAAGAATGGAAAGTCTCTGTCCAGAGTATCCTGGGCAGAGAGAAGTTGCTATATTGAGAAGGAATGTAGGTAACCCTTCAACAAGAAGAGATGAGGAGAGACTTAATCAAGTGCAAGCTTGATGGTAGCAGCAGTAGTGGGATGAAGCCCAAGGAGGAGGATGAGAATGCATCCATTGCATCAAAGGGGTAGCAGGAGCAGTAGAGGTAGAAGAAGGACATCTCAAAGATTAAATGCTTCCAGTGTGGCGAGATGGGACATTACACTACACAGTGTCCTCTCAAGAAGAAGGACAAAGATTAGAAGCATGATCCACAAGCTGCAAATGCGATGATCGAGGAAGAATTCGCGATGATTGCCCACATATCTCTAGGGGAGAATTGGGGTGATCTAGAGTTTTAGTTCGAAAGAACTGCAGATGGGCATGATCCTTGAGGAGTCCACCTCTTAGATCAATACCTTGCTACGGGAGCCCAAATCAAAAGTAGCAGGATGGACAAGTATCAGTTGGTGCAGAGGAGTGCAGAAGTGACAGTGCAATGACTAGAGAGCGTCAGAATCTGAGCAGCGTAGAGCAGAGTTGGTAGCAGTGCAGGAAAGCACAACATAGAGTCAGTAGTAGCGCAACAGCTTCAGAGGGTCAGCTTAGAGACTAGCAACAGTCAGATCTTCAATACTAGATGCATCATGCTTAACACTTAGTTTAGAGATTGGATGTTTTTTTGTTTCAATTAGCAGCATAGTTGCAGTGAAGTAGCAACTGGCAACAGTACGCAGGGCCAGCAAAAACATAGATACAACATCGCATTGTTGGTGGGCAGCGGTGTCAGACATCAACAGTGCAAAGGGAAATGTTACAGAAGCAGGGTGATACTTCGACAGGATGTATTTCTAGAGCACATTCCTCGCTAAGAGGGTGTGTTGATTTCTGGTAGCATCAGATGTGCTTTAAGTCTCAAATTTTGTAGGGAGGCTTAGACACATGTATTCCAAAGAACCGAGAAAGTGTTTTGGGAAATTCCACCCGGAGTGTATTTTATTAAAATAATTAATTATTTTAATACGACCCTAAGTTTAAACTTAGGAAAATTAAATAAATAAAGGATATTAATAAAACAGGGTGTGAATTTTCTAGAAAAAGACGGAGATCAAGTCAAGTTAATCTTAGCCGTTTATTAACGATTTAATCTCGACCGTTGAAGTCTCAACGAGAAGATTATAAGAAGGACTTGATGGGGCATTTGGAAATTACACCGACAGATTCTAGAGATGAAAATTCTTTAGGGAGCAGTGCTCATGGAGAAGATCGATCGAGTCGATTCTTGCAGAGAGGGGCATAGATAATTTTCTAGTTGGAGATATTTCTTGATCCGGAGAGTACAAGGAAGAGAGGGCAGAGAGCAGTCCAAAGAGGCAGTGCAGAGGAAACCAAACAGAGGCTGCACAAAGCTTAAGAGGGAGTTTATATTTCTGCTGGGCAACAGTCAGGATCCAGTGGCGGAGTTGGGGTGTGAGACTGGGAGGCCGGAGGGCTGATGTTTCTAGCTAGCAGAGAGATTAGAGGAGGTACAACGCAGTCCCAACAACAGTGACGCAGTGACTGCGCAGGTGTGACGTAGTACTATGCAGAAGGCCATCTCCAACACAGGTTAGAGCTGGATCTTCTAGTGACAAGGTGAGATCATCTCGCTACCCTTTTGTTCAGTTAGATATCTGTATAGGATTTCCAGTTTTGGCATCTAAGTAATTGTACTCAGAAATACTGTTTAATAATATCAAACTTTCAGCTGCTACACCGGTTTTCCCACATTGGGTTTTTTCGGGGACTTAGTCCAAAAATAACGGTATTGTGTGTCTATTGTTTCTTCTTGCTCAAATCTTGTTTCCACATTTATTTTCCGCAGTTTATGTAGTGAAGGTTGCAGTGTGATGTATTCAATGTTTGCTGTAGATAACTGCAAATAAATTGTTTAAGTAAAAGTTAACAGTTAGGTGAATATTTTCCAGTTGCTGCAATAGGATTCCGGTGTAGGAATTTTCACACTCAAACACATCAATACAGGGAATATCACCCCAAATCACTTAGCACTGTGCTCAGCCACAACTCCAACATTGCTTCGTCTTCATGCTTAGCTCTAGTAGCTCCTTTCTCTTTCTCTGTGACACATCTCCACTTGCTTGTTTTCTCATGTCCTCTTACTCTCGATACTGACTGCATCCTGCTATCTCTTCCACAGTCTGTTTCGTTGTTTTGAGACCATCGTCTGACCTTGATCTACGAGGAGATTGGGGATGGGCTATGTCCTGTGGCCACACCACCCAATCCCATCTCATGAATGTGGTCAGGAAGAGTAGGTAGATTTTCCAACAATGGGCCTCCAACATTAACTCAGGCTGGCCCGTAGTTCTTTGAGGCACGATAATTCTCTCCCCTCAAAAAGTGCATTCGTGTTTCCCACTCATTCAGTCAACCATAAATCACATTATGCATTTAATTTTTATGAGTTTGCAGGTTCAGTTCCAGCTAGTCGTGAATCTCAGACTGGTGATACAAAGTTATGTCCACATATGTGGGGATGAAGAAAAAGGGTTGTTACACATGAACTTCCATGCCAAGTTTTGGGCATAATATCTCATTATCCCTACCTAAAGTACCTGACCCTACCACTCATGCAAAGGGATTATAGGATTGGATCACAAGATCTCACAATATTTTATTTACATTTTGTCAAAAAGATTCAAGATCATGAATACCACTTTTAGATTGTATCTTCTTGTTATGCTTATGTCATCTTTGTATGCTTCACATTGTAGTACCTATTAGAGTAAATTACCTTAGCCAGTTTTCAAACTAGTAACTCCCTCAACAGACTAGTGAAGGCAACACGAGCACAATGAAGATTAAGGGAGCACCACCACTAAAATACCTTCCATAAAATGAGGTAGATTCATAGATATTAGTAAAAATGGTTGATTGGACCCATTGTTGTGCAAGTACTCATGCGAGCTAACTTGATACTGGGTCTGTTTGGCGACAAAGAGGCCGTCCAATTTTAGTTTAGAGGCAACAACTTACCAATATGTCTAATAGTTCTTGGAATGGTTTGATATTTTGAGATCTACAAACATTTCCTATTTGGATGAAACTTTGTCATTAAGATTTCTTATCAAAGGCTCATGGTTTAGTGGCCAACTCAATCAATTCTTGAATGATTATTTTAGCTAAATAATTATCCATGTAATGTACCCATCTGCTTAGGAGACATAAGGGGAAGATTCAACTAGCCTAATTAAGTTCTCGTAGGCTAGGATGAGAAAATTAATCAAGGGAACACAATTCACCCAGGAGAAAACTATATAAAAGCTAAAGTGGAGAAAAGAAGGACATGGGTCCTAAGCTAATGAAAAGTCACTTTTAAAATACAACGAGAGAAAACCCACTAAAGTGACTTTATTAAAATAAAAGGTAAAATGGTGGCAAAAGGGTCAAGTGAGTTATAAAAACAGGGAATTATGAGTCTCTCGTTCTTGCTTGAAAAATGGATTTTTGGAGAGCTCTTGAGAAGAGAGTCTAGGGTTTTTTGGAAACCTTCACTCTGGTTGCGGGTTTTGGTGTTGAAACTATACACCCTAGCTAGTATTGGATTGGAATCATTCAGGTTCTGACATTATGCTTCATTGTTGACGAAGAAGAAGGCACTGGAAGAAATGGACTAAGTTTAAAGGTGCTATCAGTTTATTTTATATTCCATCTTTTGGTATTCTTTATTCTTTTCTTGCAAATCGAGGAGTATCTACATTGGAGATCGAAAGCCCTTTCTCTTTGCAGGACGATAATATTTAGTGTAGAGGCTGAAACTATTCCTTGTAGTGGCATAGTTCTGATCTACATTTGAGGGCCAAGTTATCAACTACATTTCAGGGTCAAGTTTTGAGTTATAAGGTTGAGTTCCCACTACCCAAAGAGACCGAATAGACTTCAGTAGTGAGATCGATAGCCTCTGTTTTATTTGAGTGTGTTATCACTGTTCAGGAGGGTTGAGAGCACTGTTTATGAGGAGGTCGAGTGCCATTTTTGCTGACTGAATTTACTGTCAAAGTAATCTTTGTCCCTTGGGGGCTGAGTTGACTACATGAAGACTAAGTCCTCTATTTTGGGAGTTGGTTCAGATTTTTGTGTATATTGTTATTTTTTGTAGCATCGGATGTGTTCTAGCCACGAAACTTTGTGAAGAGGCTAGAATACATGAGATATCCAAAACCCAGAAATCGTTCCTGGAAATTTCACCTAGAAGTGTCTCGATTAGATTATTAAGCATTTTTTTAAATGTTTCCTAAGTCTAAACTTAGGAAATATGGTTAATTAATTAGTATTAATTGAGATAAGGTAAAAATAGTCTATAAACTCACACAGATTGACTCCAAGATGATCCTAGCCGTTAATTAAGTTTTAATCTTGGCCATTGGTTCTCCAATAGTGGATTATAAGAGGAGATCAATGTGGTGATGGAGAATACACTTGAGTGGTTCGATTTCCTTGGCAGATCGATTTCGAGAGTAGTAGCAGTTAGTTGTCGAAGAGAGCTAGAGATCGAAGCAGTGAGTGAGGGGTAGGGATAGTGATCCAGAGGAAGTTTTCCAGATCCGGAGAGGCAACAACAAGTGACAGAAGTGATCCACACAGAGGGAGCACCGCCGCAGAGGACTGCATAGTTGCCTAGTGCAACAGTGCTATTTAGCTGAGGAGGTCGATTTGGTTTCAAGAGGCTGGGAAAGTGTTCCAGAAGGTTGGAGAATCACTTCAAACAGCAGAGACAGGCTAGACAACTTTCTCAGAGCCAAAATTGAGCCACACGTGTAAGAGATAGCGTAGAGGCAGCGCAAAAGGGCTCATGTTGGGGTTTGGACAACCATATTTCTGTAGAAGCTAGTGTTAGGATTGCTTGTGGGGTGAGAGAATATTTTCTATCTAAGTATTTCTGTCAGATACTTGTTGTTTGGATTTCCAGTTGGGCATCCATAGATTTTACTCATATTTTCACTGCTGCATAATAATAAAAACCCTCACCGCTGCACCAGTTTTCCCAAGTTGGATTTTGCCAAGGACTGTCCAAAAGTAATTATGTTAATTTTATGTGTGCGCTAGCATTTCTCAGTTTCTAGCGTTTTATTTTTCCGTAGAATTTTAATTGTGAAGGTTGCAGTGTGTTTATTTTGATTTTTGCCGTAGCAAATAAATTGTTAAATTAATTAACAATTAGGAGAAATAATACCAGTTGTTGCAATAGGAGTCCAGTATTGGAATTTTCACATAGTATCAGAGCACAGTTGATCATCTGGAGAGCTCGAAAATGGAGGAAAGGAATTTTGTTGCTCAGCAGGGGCAGCAGGTCGAGATTCCTAGGGGTGGCGCAGTTTTTTTCTAGGAGGCCGAGTTGCTTGAGGAAGTTCAATTTTTTTGAGAGAGGGGAAGAGAAATTCGATCATTCTAGATTGAGCGATTCCAGAGGCAGAGGAAACATCTCGGTTATTTCGTTGGGCAAATCTCTAGTTGGACGCAAAGGGTTTTCCAGTAGGTTGCTAGAGAAAATCCAACATCGGGTGGAAGAGAGAAAAGCACACACAATAGAGGGAAATTTTTCCTCAGCGGATTTCGAGTTTTAGAAGTTTGAATTTCCTGTTGCAGATTGGCAGTAGTAGTTAGCAAAATCACGCATTCCAGAAGGGAGTGTGAGCAGCGGAGCAGCAACCAAGTAGAGGGAAAGAGGGAGTTTTCGACTTGATTAGAGATGGCCACAGATGGGCAGGATCCATGGAAGAGCGACAGATTAGATCCAATTGCTGCAGATTTCTCACATGGATTAGTATCCTTTCTACGAGAGCCCAAAAAAATTAGTTGCAGAAGGATCATCGTATTAGCAGGAGTAGTGATTCATTTTGATGAAAGTTGCATAGCTAATTGTAGTCAGTAACCGAGAGACAGTTGCAGAACTAGTTGTAGTGACACATACATTGCGAATTTCCTAGTTGCAGGATGGAGGTGCAGTTTCAGCCAAAAGATTCCTAGTGCAGAGCTACACAGTCCAGTTTCCAGTATAGGAGGACAGTGCGAGTTACCAGGAGGGAGCAGAGAAATTTCCCATAGGGAGATTGAGATTCAAAGGGAGTCTAGTTTCAGAGGGAGCAACCCTATGGAAGCTAGTACTTCAGGATCTGAGGAGATCAAACTCATTATTGCAGTAGTTGTAGTAGCAGTGCAGAAGCATCAACAGAGTAGTAGCAACAACAATATGAGTAGATCAAATTTCGCTTTGATGGCTGACATACCTCTATGAATGAGGTCGGTGACTTGGAGTTGTAGCCTCATAGAGCTACAAATGGGTAGGATCCTTGAGGAGTCCACCTCATGGATTAGGACCTGGCTACAAGGGCCCACAATATTCAGTAGCAGGATGGATCAATGGCAATAGATGCAGTCAGATACCAGAGTGACAGTTGCAGAGACTAGTAGTAGTCAGATGTTGGGGAGCGCAGTGCAGAGTTGGCAGCAATGCAGGTGGCATAGAGCAGAGTTAGCAGCAATGTAGATTCTTCAAAGACAGTGCAAAGGCTAGTAGTAGTCAAAGACTCGGGTGACAGATGCATCATACTGATCACAATTGATTTAGTTGTTTGGATTCTTTTTAGTTGCAGCAGCAACATAGTTGCAGTGCAAATGCAGTGTTGGCAGCATTACAACAGGGTCAGCAACAACAAAAATGCAACGTATATTAGAGTTGCGCAGTGGTTGATGGGCAGTGACCGAGGAAATAACGCAGTGGCTAAGGGAACAACGCAGTGACGGAGGAAACAATGCAGTGACTGAGGAAGCAACATTGTGATTGAGGAAACAACACTGTGACTAAGGGAGCAGCATAGTCATTTCCAACAGAATTTCTTGCCAAATATCAGTAGCATGATGTGAGGTGATATAGAGACAGGGTGTTGTAGAAGGGTGTGCATCACTAGAACACATTCCTCGCTAAGAGGGAGTGTTAGTTTTTGTAGCATCGAATGTGTTCTAACAACAAAACTTCGTGGAGAGGCTAGAATACATGAGATCTCCAAAACCCAGAAATCGTTTCTGGAAATTCAGCCTACAAGTGTCTCGATTAGATTATTAACCATTTTTAAAAATATTCCCTAAGTATAAACTTAGGAAATATGGTTAATTAATCAGTGTTAGTTGAGATAAGGTGAGAATAGTCTAGAAACTCACACGGATCGACTCCAAGATGATCCTAGCCATTGATTAAGTTTTAATCTTGGCCGTTTGTTCTCCAACAGTGGATTATAAGAGGAGATCGATGTAGTGATGGAGAATACACTTGAGCAGTTCGATTTCCTTGGCAGATCGATTTACAGAGTAGCAATAGTCAGTTGTTGGAGAGAGCCAGAGATCGAAGCAGTGAGTGAGGACTAGGGACAGTGATCCGGAGGAAGTTTTCCAGATTTATAGAGGCAGTAGCAAGTGATAGAAGTGATCCACGCAGAGGACTGTGCAGTTGCCGAAGGCAACAGTTCGATTTAGCTGAGGAGGAGGTCGATTAAGTTTCTAGAGGCTGGGAAAGTCTTCCAGAAGTCTTGAGAATCACTTCCAGCAGCAGAGACAGGCTAAACGGCTTGCTCAGAGGCAAAATCGAGCCACGTGTGTGAGAGACAGCGCAAAGGTAACGCAGAAGGGCTCACGTTGGGGTTTGGACGACCAGATTTATGCAGAAGCCAGTGTCGGGATTGCTTATGGGGTGAGAATATTTTCTCTCTAATTATTTCTGTCAGATACTTGTTGTTTGGATTTCCAGTTGGGAATCCATAGATTGTACTTAGATTTTCATTGCCGCATAATAATAAAAACCCTTACTGCTGAACTGGTTTTCCCAATTTGGGTTTTTTCGAGGACATCTATCCAAAAATAATTGTGTTAATTTTATTTGTGTGTGCTAGCATTTCTCAGCTTCCAGCGTTTTATTTTTCCGTAGAATTTTAATTATGAAGGTTGCGGTGTATATATTTTGATATTTGTCGTAGCAAATAAATTGTTAAATTAATCAACAATTAGGAGAAATAATACTAGTTGCTGCAATAGGATTCCAGTATTGGAATTTTCACATATAGGAGATGAATATTCTGGGCTATGCATACTAGATTTGAAGGCTATATCGAGTACCCTTGTTGGCTTTGTCTTCATATGGGAGATATTATATTGTTGTAGTTGCTGGGAGAGATCACTGTCATTCTGAAGGTTGCATTTCTGAAGTTTATATTGTTGGACCTTCTCAAGATAGTATTGGTTGTTTGGTGACAAATATTTTGGGTTTTTATCAGCTTCTACAGCCTCATTGTTTGATGAAGTTGGCTGTCATATTCCCATATATTTCTCTCTAAAGTTGTTGTAGCAAACTCCTATTAGTGCTATGTACCATTTCCAAGTTTAATTTGAATCATATCCTACTGTTTGAAGTATATTCTTGGTACCTATTTGTCACTATGTATGTTTATTTAAATTAAATTACATAGAATGCACCTGCAACCATATGCATGCAATCTATTTGGCGAAACACCTCAGTGACAAACTCAAACAATCTCAAAAAAATTAGTGGGAAAACCAGTGATCCACGGGGACACGTCCCCCAGGGTCGGGTGCACGCACCCCTTGTTGATTTCTATAGCGTCAGAAAGTGTTCTAAGTCTCATTTTTGGTAGAGAGGCTTGGACATCAGTGATCCAGAGAACCCAAAAATCGTTTGTGGAAATTCCACTCCGTTATGACTTTATTAAAATAATTAATTATTTTAATGCAAACCCTAAGTTTAAACTTAGGGAAATTAAATAATTAAAGGCTATTAATAGAGCAGAGTGTGAATCTTCTAGAAAACAAAGATCAATTCGTCTTTAATCTGAGCCATTGATTAACGATATAATCTTGGCCGTTGATTCGTCAGCAGGAAGACTATAAGAAGAGATTTGAGGGCCATTTGGAAAGCAAGTCAGGGACACTCTCAGTACCCGAAGGAAATCGATTTTGAAGCAAGAGAATTCGATTTCAGTGGGTGAGTTTGCAGAGGCTGGGTTGTAGAAGCAAAAGGAGGAGGGAGGAGTCAGTTATCGGGAAGCAGAAGTCAGGAGGATGAAGGGAAGAGTGAGTTGATCAGCAGCAAGAACCCCTCCATGTAGAATCACGAAGTCCAGAGAGGGACTGCGCAGAGCTCTCACGCTAGATGACGCAAAGGGTGAAGGATGTCACCCCGAGGGTTCGAAATTTGTCTGGAAGGTCTAGAAAATTCAGCCAGGTGGTTGCTAATTTTTCCGTGCTCATCAGACTCATGTAAATGTACTTTCCATTTCTGAAGATAAATATAAAACCCTCATCTTCTGCACCGGTTTTCCCACATTGGGTTTTTCCGGGGATAATTGTCCAAAAATAACTGTGTTCATGTGGTTGTTTCTATTGTGCTACTTGTGTAAATTATCTTTCTGTTCTTATGCTCTTAATGATAGTGAAGATCTGCAAATGTGTTTATTTCAGAATTTACTGAAGCATCTGTAAACAACTTATCTCATAAGTAGGAGAAATAAACCAAGTATTGCAGAAATATTTTCCTCTTGAAAATTTCACATGGTATCAGAGTAAAGGGCTAAAAACAGAAAGGGAGGATCTGCCATGGACCAATGTTCCATCATTCGGAAGGGTTCACGCAGTCAAAGGGACTCACACAGTTCTCTATAGAACGCATAAATGCAGAGAGAACACATAAATGCAGAGAGAACACGACATGAAGGTGCTGGCATCCAGACTAGAGGAGGATCTTGCCTGTGTGTCAAGCAAAACTCCTCCAAGTGTTTGGTATATTGAGAGTGGAGCATCTGCTCATATGACGGGGGTTCGAGAATGTCTTTCGAGCTACCAAGAAGAACAGATGAATTTCTAGATAACCATGGGAAATAAGGCAAAATGTACCCCCCATCGAGAGAGGTACCATAACATTTCAGACTAAGGATGGCAACAAGATTCGAGCCACGAACGTTCTACATGTACCAGGGTTGGGGATGAATTTGCTCTCAGTGTCTCAACTTCAGAACAAGGGCTATGACGTATACTTTATTCGAGATAAGGTGTATGTCAAACACCCTAACTGGAGCAAAAAGGCACAAATCGGAGTAAGGAGTCACAAGTTGTATAAGCTCCAACTTGAATCTCCGGTGGCCCTGATCGGCAGTACAAACGACAGAGATCTGAATGAATTATGGCACAGAAGGATGGGGCATCTACATCATGGAGCCTTGGGGATTCTCAAAAATACTGTCATAGGGGCTCCTGAACTCAGCACAAAGAAAGACAAAGTTTGCAGGGGATGCGTACTAGGGAAGTACGCTAAGGAAACATTTCCAAGAAGTAGCAGCAGAGCCAAAGGTGTATTAGAGTTAATACACTCTGACATTTGCGGTCCAATGTCCAGAACTGCTCCCAGTGGGGAAAAGTATTTTGCCACTTTCATTGATGATCATTCCAGGAAAACTTGGATCTATTTTTCGAAGACCAAAGATGAAGTCTTTGATCGATTTAAATATTTCGAAGCATTGGTGGAGAACTCTATAGGAAAGAAGATCAAGAAGTTGTGGTCAGATAACGGTGGAGAATATATCGATAAAGACTTCACAAATTTGTGTGCACAGGAAGGCATCAAGAGAATGGACAACTCCATACAATCCAGAGCAAAATGGAGTTGTAGAACGGAAGAATTGGACCATAATAGAAGCTGGAAGGGCAATGTTGTATGACCAAGATATGCCCAAATTCTTGTGGGCAGAGGCCTGCAACACAACAATATATATTCAGAACAGAGTTCCCAATAGAGCTTTGGGGAAGGTAACTCCCAAGAGTGTGTTCACGGGCAGCAAGCCAAAAGTGAGCCACATTAGGATATTCGATAGCATCGTGTACTGCCATGTTCCAGATGAAAAGAGGAAGAAGTTGGATCAAACTGCAAGAAGGGTTTCCTGATGGGATATAGTGAGAATGCAAAGGCATATTGCATCTATATTCCAGAGAGCAGGAAAGTCGTGGTAAGAAGGGATTTAAAATTCTTGGAGGAGAGAGCCTTCAGAAAATCTCGAGAGATGGCCACAGATACGCAGATTGAGGAAGATCCACTGGTACAACCTCTACGACCTATAGAGGAGAGGTCCAGTGCCTCTCAAAGGAACAATAATTCTGAGCGAAGCTCCTCCGACGAAGAATAGGAGGAAGAACAGGTGAGATTGCCCACAACTGATTGGAGACCGAGCTGAGAACTCCAATAAATTCTTAGGGATGCAGAAGAATTTGTTGGAGCCCCTAGAGAAGGAAAGAGAATAAGGAAACTACCAGATAGATATCAGGCACTGGTAGCTCAGGTTGGAGAACCTTCTACCTTTTGGGAAGTAGCTTAGCATTAGGTATGGGTGGATGTCGTGGTGGAGTATAGCTCCATCATGACAAATGATGTCTCGGAAGTAGTTCCTAGACCACAGGACAGATCTGTTGTAGGATCCAGATGGGTCTACAAGATCAAATATGTTGCAGACGGTAGCATAGAGAAGTTCAAGGTAAGGTTTGTAGCCAAGGGGTATGCCCAGAAGGAAGGCATTGACTATGAAGTAAATTTATGCTCCAGTAGCGCGATACACTTCTATCAGATCCATCATCTCTCTGGCTGCGCAGATGGGATGGGAGATTCACCAGATGTATGTCAAGACTGCGTTCTTGAATGGGGTGATAGAGGAGGAAGTGTACATAGAGCAGCCAGAGGGCTTCGAGACACATGAGCAGAAGACTCATGTATGCAGACTTAAGAAAGCCTTGTATGGCTTAAAACAAGCCCCTAGGGCATGGTATGGTCGGATTGATAACTACTTGCAGAAGATGGGGTTCGTCAAGAGTAACGCAGATTCCAACTTATACTCCCTGAGAGTAGGATATGAGCCGCTTATTCTTGTTCTTTATGTGGATGACCTATTTTTGATCGGATCATCCAAGCTCATCAAAGACTGCAAGGAAAATTTGGTAACAGAATTCGACATGAAGGACCTGGGGTAGATGCACTATTTTCTTGGATTAGAAGTCTGGCAGCAGAAAGGGGAAATCTTCCTAGGACAAGGAAGATACATGACAGAAATCCTGAACAAATTTCAGATGGAAGACTGTAGACCCATGGCCACGCCAATGAATACTAACTAAAAGAAGATAGACACATCAGAGGATGATGAGGCTGATCCCACATTGTACAGACAGCTCATCGAATCATTAATGTATCAGGTCAATACGAGACCAAACATCTATTATGTAGTGAATACCCTCAGTCAGTTCATGGTGGAACCAAGGAGGGCTCACTGGGTAGCAACCAAACATGTTCTCATATACTTGAGAGGGATAGTCGAGTATGGGTTGAAGTACACCAAGGGTAATGAGGTCCAGTTGAGTGGGTTCACAGATGCAGATTGGGCTGGAAGCACAGTAGATCGGAAAAGTACTAGTGGGTACTGTTCCAATCTTGGATCAGGAATGACCTCTTGGTGCAACAGGAAACAGAAGTCCGTAGCACTGAGCTTAGCCGAGGCAGAGTACATGGCAGCGAGCACAATTTCGTGCGAGGCCATATGGCTCGACAAATTACTCTTGAACCTGCTCAAGAAGCGGATGGAACCGACTGGGATTATGTGCGATAATCAGAGTTGCATTAAGCTCTTTGAAAATCCTGTGTTTCATGACCGGTCGAAACAAATTGACATTCGATGTCACTTTATCAGGGACTATGTCTAGAGGGGAGCAGTACAGTTGTGATACACTCCTACAAGAGAACAGGTGGCAGATATCCTCACAAAGGCTCTTAAGTAAGATCAAGCTCACTTACTTTAGAGAAAAGATGGGGATGGTCGAGAACCCCTTCCATTAGAGGAAAGGGTGGTCTTCAGAAGAAGAGGGAGTTGCAGTACGGATGATGCAGTGACAAGGCAATAGTACAGGAAGCAGTAGCGCAAAGATGAGGGGTAGCAGCCAGGACATTATCAGTGCAACAGGTGATGTACAGTCAGAGCAGTATAGCGGTACCTTACTTAAACACGTTCCTCGCTAAGAGGGAGTGTTGATTTCTATAGCATCGGAAAGTGCTCTAAGTCTCATTTTTGGTAGAGAGGCTTGGACATTAGTTATCCAGAGAACCCATAAATCATTTGTGGAAATTCCACTCGGTTATGACTTTATTAAAATAATTAATTATTTTAATGCAGACCCTAAGTTTAAACTTAGGGAAATTAAATAATTAAGGGGTATTAATAGAGCAGAGTGTGAATCTTCTAGAAAACGAAGATCAAGTCATCTTTTAATCTGAGCCATTGATTAACGATATAATCTTGGTTGTTATTTCGTCAGCGGGAAGACTATAAGAAGAGACTTGAGGGCCATTTGGAAAGCAAGCCAGGGACACTCTCAGTACTCGAAGGAAATCGATTCTGAAGCAAGAGAATTTGATTTCAGTGGGTGAGTTTGCAGAGGCTGGGTTGCAGAAGCAGAAGGAGGAGGGAGGAGTCAGTTATCGGGAAGCAGAAGTTAGGAGGATGAAGGGAAGGGTGAGCTTATCAGCAGCAAGAACCCCTCCACGCAAAATCACGTAGTCCAGAGAGGGACTGCGCAAAGCTCTCACGCTAGATGACGCAGAGGGTGAAGGAGGTCACCCCAAGGGTCCGAACTCTGTCTGGAAGTTCTAGAAAATTCAGCCAGCTGGTTGTGAATTTTTCTCTGCTCATTAGACTCATGTATATGTACTTTCCATTTCTGAAGATAAATATAAAACCTTCATCTGCTACACCGGTTTTCCCACATTGGGTTTTTCTGGGGATAATTGTCCAAAAATAACTGTGTTCGTGTGGTTGTTTCTATTGTGCTACTTGTGTAAATTATCTTTCTGTTCTTATGCTCTTAACGATAGTGAAGATCTGCAAATGTGTTTATTTCAGAATTCACTGAAGCATCTGTAAATAACTTATCTCATAAGTAGGAGAAATAAACTAAGTATTGCAAAAATATTTTCCTCTTGAAAATTTCACACCCCTCGCACCCCACACACCCGGGGCAGGGAGTCTACTGTGGGTGCATTTCCCCACGCACCATTTTTGGGGAGTATTGGGGAGATGCAAGGGGGTGTGCTTCCCTAGTGTGGGGGACGAGACTCCCCAAAAGGGGTCCGTCTGGGTGTCCCCTCTTAAAGAAAAGCAAAGAAGCTAGTTGTAGTGCACAGTTCTCCACGTCTTGGACATAGGAAGACACTAGAGTATCAAAGGGGACCGACAACACGATGGGATGTGGATCGAGAGGATAGTGCGAAAATAGATGATGAGGATGGACGAGATGAGCTGCAACATGGTTTGGTTGGAGTTCCGTTGGTTACTCAAGAGAGTGACTCTGACTCAGATAACGACATTCCCATTGATGGTCTCAATTGCTTCATGCAACAGATGGATGTAGAGGACCAATCATTGAGATTGAGTCCTTGCTGTTAGTTTTTTTTTTAGTGCTCATTATCCATTTTAATTTTTTACTTTTCAATTTTAACTTTTGAGTTATGACACTAGATATTGATGAACTCAGGCTGATTCTTTACTCTTCACTCTTAATTATTTTTGAGTTTGAAAATTCGAGTTATATAAATTTAGTATTCAAACATCAGTATCTAGTATATAGTATATAGTAATATACTATGTTTTGCTTTCAATTTAGATTCTACAATGATGAATGATGAATTTAATTTTTAAATCAATGTAGATTGTAGAATGATGAATGATGAATGATATGGATCATTGTATTTGAATATTTCATTATTGAATTTTTTTATTGAATCTCATGGTATGGATGAGTAATGAGTATTTCATATGAATGATGTATATATCAAAGTGAATGATGAGGATGGATCCATGTGTGTCATTATTTAATTCAATTATGAATTTAAATTTTATGTGTGGATCAAATTTCAATTTTCAATGTATTGGTATCCGTATTATTATTAGTCTATTTAATATTTATGCTTTCATTATTGAACAATGAATATGAACTTGAATTATATATATATATATATATATATATATATATATATATGTATGTATGTATGTATGTATGTACCCCGATGTCCCCCCGCACCCTTGAAATTTCCCTAAAATTTGAGGGTACTCCCACATGTCCCCCCTGTGCGTCTCCCAAGAACATTGGGGAAAATTTGAGATATTCCAAGTGGGTATCTTATAGTGGTATCAGAGCATGGGCTTGGATAATTGTGTGGTTTGAAGGGCAGATTATAACAAGAGTTCAATGAGTACTAACGACCACCAATATATCACTTATAAGAGAAGCTATAAGGTCAGAGAGCCCACTCCAACTTGGGAGGAAGAAGAAATTCCTGAAGTAGAAGAAGAGGAAGATGAAGTCCTGGAAGAAAAAGAAGAGCGAGGAGTACAATCTGAAAAAGGTGAGGCAGTGATGGGAGATAGGGAGAGCCAAGAGTTTAACAATTTGGTTAGCATCCTAAATGATTTGGCCAAGGGCCAGAAGGTGATGATGGAGCTGATGGGGAAATTAGCCAATAACACATTGGTGGAACAACAAAAGAAGGATCATGTTAACATTGAAGGATCTAATAGCGGAGAAGGAAGCCATGCATGCTCAACCATACATAGCCATCCACACCTTTATAACAAGTCACCTAGACCCAATATGCCACAATTTTTAGATGGGTCATGAACAGGCCAAATGGGGTAGGATGATTAGGATGAGCCTTTTGAGGCATATTTGGAGGAGTATAGGAAGTAGGGGTGAGACTTTCAAGCTGCCATGAATTTCATAGACTTCTGCAACCTCAAATGTAGAAACATGCCTAAGGGAGCCTAGAGGGCTATGATGTAGAACCGGGAACTATAGAAGATACTAGGAAAAGTGACCATCCCAAGTTTTGATGGATCCTCAAAATGTTTACCTAGATCATGGGTTCAGAAGATGGAGTCTGGACACATATTTCCAACTCAATCAAATGATAGAGATAGATGCCATTAATTTGGTTACTTTACAATTAGATGGAGAGGCCCATGAGTGGTGGTATCATGGGTTGGTGACTTTGGGTCATACCTTAACCTCATACTACGAGTTTACATAGAGGCTCATTGAATGCTTTGACAAGGGCCCAAATATTCGTTAGAGAGATGGCACAACTCAAGCAGACTGGCAATCCAGAGGCATATATCTCAGATTATCAGAGGCTGAGAGTGATGGTCACCGATATATCTGATGCAAGGTTGGTGATGTTGTTTGTTGTGGGGATATCAGAGCCTCTACAAGGTTAGATTAAGGCTTACGAACCTTCCACTCTACAGGATATAGTTAGTAGAGCTAGAGACATGCAGGATGTTGTTCTTAGGAGTAGTTTTCCTCCTAAACCATCCTTCCCCCAAAAAAACAAAGAGGTTAAACCCTTTAAGGAGTGGACCGAAAAACCAAAGTTGGATGAGGAGACCCGGAACGAGCCAAGGAAGAAAAAACTATGCTTCAGCTGTTAGGAGCCTTGGGCACTAGGGCACAGGTGTTCAGGGAAGGACAGGGTGGGCAAGGCCCATTGCATTGAGGATTATTCAAATAGAGATAGTGATGAGGATGATGAGGAGCTAGTACAAGAACAGGGACATCAGATGGCAGGTGAAGAGACATCTCAGGCTGGGACTAAAGGCCCTGTTATTGCATCCATGTCAGGACTTCCTAGATACCACATATTAAGGGTCAGGGGGATTTTGTTGGGAAATAAGATGACAATGTTGATTGATAGTAGGGTATCCCATAACTTTATTGACGCAATTATGGTAGATCAGAGGGAGATTCCGACAGAGGAGTTTGATGGCTTCACAATGATCACACCAAGTGGCAATAAGATGGAGTGCACTAGATGGCTTCTCAAAATGAAAATAACCATGGGAAATTACATGTTGATAGATGACATTTTTGTGGTGGATATATTAAATACGAATGTGGTACTCAGTGTTCAATGGATTTATTCCATTGGGAGATATACTGCAAATCAGAGGAGGATGGAGATGGAGTTCATGGACCATGATGGCAAAAAGGTAGTCTTGCAGGCCATGCATCAATATCCTCCCAAGATAGTGTCATCTCACAACATGGTGGCAGTGTTGCAACATGGAGACATAGAGTGGGCAGTTGAGTGCTATATTTCTAATAGAAAGCCACCAGACCAGCCTTAACAACATCTAGATGATATCCAAGTATTACTCTTTAAACATCAAAAAAATTTCAGTAATATTCCTCCAAGTAGACCCCCAGATAAAGGGTTTGAGCATGTTATAGAGTTAGAGAAGGGGGTTTAAGAAGTTATAACCAACCCTTACTGCCATCCCAAGGTATACAAGGATGAGATTGAAAAAGTTATCAAGGAGTTGTTAAGGTTTGTCCACATTCTTCCTAGTTCTAGTCCCTTTACTTCTTTCGTAGTGTTGGCCAAGAAGAAAGATGGCATCTTGAGGATGTGGATCAATTACCGGGCACCTAACAAGAAAACAATAAAGAATCGATATCCAATCCTGAGGATTAATGAGCTAATGGATGAGTTAAATGGAGAAAAATACTTTTTGAATATAGATCTTCAATTGGGCTACCACCAGATCAGAGTTGGGGAACAAGACATCCCGAAGACTACTTTTCAGTGCCATTATGGGCACTATGGGTTCTTGGTTATGCCATTTGGCTTAACCAATGGCCCTGCTACATTTTAGTCTTGCATGAACCGTGTGTTCAATAAACAATTAGGGAATTTTGTTTGGAGGTTTCTGTGGGTAGAATTTGAAGAAGAGAAATCTGGATGATGGGTCCTGGTCTAGACTCGAAACGTTGACTTGAAAATCAAACTGTGGAGCATATTATGGATTTCTCTTCAAATTACGGAATTTTTTGTTGGATTTCTTTGATGACATACTCATTTATAGTAGGAATTGGGAAGAACATCTTAGGCACTTGGATGAGGTGTTGGGAATTTTAGAAGAACAACAACTCTATGAAAAAATGTCCAAGTATGAGTTTAGCATGATTGAGATGCTTTATTTGGGGCATGTGATTGGGGAAGACGGGGTCCAGGTACACCAGGAAAAGATCAGGGAAATCATCGAGTGGCCTACCCCTAGGAATGTGACAGAGCTGAAAAGCTTCCTAGGATTCTGCACTTATTATAGGAAGTTTGTTAAGGGGTTCCCACCACTGATTGCACCTCTTACATGCCACACTGAGAAGGGAGCTTTTTATTGGACAGGTGAAGCACAAGCGACCTTTGAGAGGATGAAACAGGTGATGAGTTCATGTCTTGTGCTAGCTTTACCAGACTTCACTTAGCCATTTGTGCTTAAGTGTGATGCTTCAAGTACAGGGATAGGAGCAGTGTTGATGCAGAATTGCCATCCCATTTCTTTTTGAGAGCCGCAAACTCGAGGGCTCTGGGCGACATTACTCGATATATGATAAGAATATGTTGGCCATCATGCACGCATTGGACAAATTTAGACAATTCTAGTGGGGAATAAGTTTAAGTTGAAGACAAATCATAATAGCTTAAGGTTCCTCATGGATAAGAAAGAATTGAGTGAGAGACAACAAAAGTGGATTAGTAAACTTCAAGCATATGATTTTGAGATTGAGTATGTTTAGGGAAAAAACATTGTGGTAGTTGATGCCCTGTCCAGAAAACCACCCATTCTCTCTCTCATGGAGATTTCAGATGATTGGAGATCTCTCTTGCTAGTTGAGTACTCCAAGAACAAGTTTGCTTTTGAGATCCTTGATGGGATGACCTAGGATGATAGGTACCGCGTTATTCATGACATCACTTATTACAAAGACATGATCTACCTAATGCCAAAATCTTAGCTTAAAGAAAAGATCATTCATGTAGTGCACAACTTAGCACTAGTAGGGCACCCTGGGTATCTAAAAATTTATAGGCAGATCAAGGAAAGATGCACTTGGAAGGGCCCTAACACAGATGTGTTGAGATTCATGAGGGAGTGCAAAATCTGCTAATAGATAAAACAGAACAACTCATCTAGTAGGGTTACTCCAACCACTTCCCATTCTGGAGCAAAAATGGGAAAGCATTTTGATGAATTTCATCACTGGGTTACCTCAGGTGCAAGGGAAAGATTGCATTTATGTGGTAGTTGATAGGCTCACAAAGTTTGCACACTTCTTCGCCATACATTCCCAATTTTCAGCATCACAAATAGTGGAGTTGTTCTTCAGAGAGATATTTTGATTGCACGGGCTGCCAAAAACCATTGTTAGCGATAAGGACAATAAATTCATGGGAGGATTTTGGTAGGAGTTTTTTAGGCTGTGTTACTACAAAATCTAGCAGGCCTTGGAGAGGGAAACCCTACAAGACAAGAGCTAGACAAAGTGCTAACAATGGGGTAGAGGCCCAATGTCACCGTAGCCAAAAGCCCTTGCTCTTTACGGTTTTTTACCGATGGGAAGAGTCTCGGCAGGAAGGAGATCACTTAAAATAGATATGCTAGGTATAAGGCACAAAGCGATTGTTATAGCATCATTTTTCACCCTCATGTGATTCATGATTGTCTCTTACCCATTCCCACAGACTTGAGTAAAAGTTCATAAAAAACAGTGTTTAAAATCCCATACGTAGGTATGCCCAGACTTTTCCGCGTGTATACGCAAGTCCAGAGATACTTTTCCGCGTATGCCATTAAAATCATTAAAAAATATATAAAAATCCCTATTTTCGAGGCTGGGTTGATGGTTATTCCCGTAATTCAACCACCCCAGCCTGTGGCCAACTGTTTCCAACAGATTGAAACTACTTTGAGGGAGTATAAAAGCCCCTCATATGAATGGCCTAAGAGGGAGAGGAAAATTATAGATATTATACTCTGTTGGAGCCCAATTCAAGTCTGATTTCCCGTGCCTCCTGCACTTCCCAGATTTTTACAGGAAACCCTTGTTTCCTAGAGATGTTCATTAGTTTATATGTCATCTCATGTACAGCCTGGAAGTATCCTAGTGAGGTGGCATGAGATCGATCCATCACGGCTGCTCAAGATCGTTGGAAGGATTCAGTGATCTCTCCACCTTTCTATTATTGTACATGCTATTCGTAATGAATAAGAACCATCTTGTTCCCAAATTAATGCAGTTAGACTCTCGCTTGCATATGTGAAAAGGTTGTTAATTAAGCATTTATTATTGTTTATATGATGTTTCACATGGATTACATCATTATTTAGGAAAGATATATGCTATACAACTAGATTTTCGTGCATGGTTCTTCTTGATTTCTAGGTTGAAGAGGGATAAGATATTGTTGGGGTCAATCGGGGATCTAATGAACGAGGATCTATGGGTGAGTTGTACAATCTATAATATCTAGTTTTTAGCGTATAAGTGTGGTTGTGTGAGTCCTTCTTGAATAGCATGCCCCGATCTGTGGAGGTTTTAACCCAACGACCTCTAGGGAGTTATTTCCCGAAACGGAACTGGCGACTCCATTGGGGATCGCATTCTTGTGATTCCCCTGTTGGGTGGTTTCAGCTGTTTTAAAGGTTTCCAACAATTTTAATCATTATTTCCAGTCCAGTTAGTTTTTTCTCAGTCAGACTAAAGACCTGTTTATTTAGCCAGGCTTGATCATTTTTGTTTTTCATTATTTACCTTCCCATACGATAGTTTTCCTCTACACAGACGTGTATACATGCAGGTTTGGTGAAAGGAAGTCGCGTATACATGTTTTTCCTTTGCCATAGTCATGTATGCACGCTTGTTTCAAAACTGCTAAGTAGCGTATGCCTGGGCAAATTTTGAATTTTTTGATTTTTTGACTTTTTGGTCTTGTCTTCCTATGGAGACCTGTTCCTGCAGTGTCCTTTTAGTCTCTGGATTGTGTTGAAAGTGGTTATTAGTCTTTTTTTTCTCTTGTTTGGTTGAAGACTGCCTTATTTGGAAAACCTTGTTTTTAGTGCTTGCATTTCTGGTTCGAGTACCAAGATCTCTTTCTGGAGATTCTTGGTTGTTCTACTTAATCAGGACATCGAGCTTCTACTTATATGCTCTTTCCTAACTTTATGTCTTGCTTTGCACTTTAATTTTTTCCTACTTTTCGGTTGGTTTTCTTGATTTCATTTGACTAGGTCTTATTGCAATTTTTGAAGAGTCATTTTTGGGTCTTTGAAGTTTTGTTTGCTGCAAGATTGTGATATTATTCTGGGCTAAGTTACTGAGTTTCTTGTCTTCCTTTTGCTCATATAAATCTTGCTACTAAGTGGCACTATAAGATTTGAAGAATTTTTTTTGAAGTTTTTCTTGAAATTCAGAGATTGTTTGGCTTAGGAATTGGATAGTTCTTCTTGGTCTCTTTGAAATCTTCTTTTTATAAAATTCAAAAGCTCAAAAACATTTTGTTTTTCCAATGCCTTTGCTTTGCATTTTTGTTTTGGTTTCTTTCCATATTTTGAAGCTTTGTTGAGATTTCTTTCCATCGGTTTCTGACTTGATTTGGGAAGGGAATTTTCATTAGTTTCTTTCTCTTATTTCGAGCATATTTTGGTGTCTTTATACTGAGAGTTTATGATTTGGGACTAGCTTTGTGGATAACTGGAAAAGTGATAGAACTGGGGGATTCTTGGGAATTTCTCTTTGCCTTGTTAGATTTTTCATCTTAGAATTGGCATGCTCTTGGTAATTTGCATTAGGTGCACTTAAACATTTGTAGTCTCTTTCATAAATTTTGTGAGTGTGAGGTTTGATATCTGAAAAGAAAAAAAATAGTCTCGTAGAACCCGTGTAGAAATTTCTTTTCATCGAAAGGAAATTAATGCATTTGCATGTAGTTTGGTTTTCATTAATTTCTTTTCTGCATCATAAGACATCACGAGTTTCATTTCCATATTCCCTTGACTTAATATAACAGCCAACTAAAATAAGCACATTAATTTAAAAACAACTAGCAAGTTTGTTATTAAGTGTCATACATCAACTATCTAGGTTGTAGCGCCTGGATTAGGTGAGTGGAGAGTTAACTCTTCAAGGCTGCTCAAACAAAAACATAGAAGTTTATTAAATGAGTGAAATCCAACACCGTTAGGTGGACTAGGAAATCTCTCCTCCAGAGAGTCAAGCGCGAGGGGAAGTGAAGGTTTTGAAGAGAGATACCCCCTCTCTGATTTACTGGATCTTGCCTTAAGACCGTTCCGCATGGCTGCTGACATGGATTGGTGCCCTTAGTTTCCATTCCTAGGTTCCACACAGGTGACTGCGGGGGGGAATACTCGTGGTACCTGAGGCAAACGTCATATCACTTCCAGCAGTACTTCTGGAGGGTGCCCCGGCGAAGCTTGGGTACTTGCACCGGAAAAGGCTGTTGTTAGGAGGTCGGCGTAACTGTTTATGTTAGCTTCACTAGTAGGCCTGGGTTGTAATTATCCCAGACTAATTTCAGGTGGTCCTATTTTTTGCTTTCTCATATTTTGGTGTCTGATCCCAACCACCCAGAGCGGAAATACTTGAAGGCTTCTTGCTTGGTTGCATCTTAGGAATTTTTGTAGTGAGTGCTATTTGCTCCTAGCTTGCCTACTTTATACTTTTTGAGTCTAATTAATCTGTTAAAGTGGTTGATCAAGTGCCTCGTCGATCGAGGAGAGTTTGGGGGTTATCTCCCGAAAGTGTAGAGCCTTCTTCAAGAAGGCATAGGAGTAATATAGCGGGTGAATATCACCCAGTGGTATCTGATGCAGTGGAGAGAGATCCTCCAAAAGGGCTTAAATGTTTTGTAGTTAGTTCTGGTGTTGGTTCCGAGAGGAGTGCTCCGCTCACCTCGAGAGTCTTATTTTCGGGAGAAGAAGAAGTAGAAGTAGAGGAAGTATCTCAGCTTTCTGAATCACTTCCATCTCCTCTTCCTCCTGATTATCTGTTTTTTTTTTTAGTACATCGAACCTGAGTCAAAAAGACCAGAAATTCATTATCCATCCTATTCATACCTTTCGATGGCCACGACTAGGAACGCGGCTTCAACTATGAGTGTTGCAGGCATTCAGTCTCCTACTTCAGTAGAAGGAGGAGGCACAATTGCTATATCTTCGATTTCTTCTAGTACTACTATGTTTGGCTATGGTTTCACCCAAGCACAAGCTTCTCAATCTGGTCCCTTTTGTTTTGGAATGCCCACTAGTGGGATTCCTTCGTTTTCCTTTTCCGCTGTTGCAACTGCGTCTACACCCATGTCCTCCATGGCTAGTGGGTCTGCTTCTTTTCAAGGGCTCCCCTTTGGAAGTGGGCATATTGCTAGTTCGAATCCTTCCTTAGGGTATTTTCCTTTTACGTCTCAGACTCAAAGTTTTAACCCTTGGTCTGGAGGTCAGAGTTCGACTACCTTTATAGGTTGGAACCCTGTATTTACAGCAGTGGGGGCAGGGAATCAGTTTCTCACTAGTCAACAAGGGAATGTTGCTTTCCCTTCGTCGAGTGCTTATCAGAATTTTTCCCCTCTTTCTAATGCTTGGAACCCCTACCAGGGGGTTTCCTATTTATTCACTACTTCGGGGGGGAACTGGTCCAGTCTATGGTAACTCTACATTCGGAGGGGGTCCTTCTCCAAATGCTGGGTCCTATGGCCCAACATTTTCTACGAGTTCTTTCTGGAAACCTGGTGCCTCATCAAATCTAGGTTATTATTTTCAGAATGTTGGGAATTCATCCTACCAAGGATGGAATCCTCAGGCTCCTCCTCGTTTACCTTTTCTGGCAATGTTGAACTTGCCAGATTTGTCAAAATTGACAAATGATCCGATCCGATATAGTCTGGGGTGGCCTCCGATTCCTACCAAACTACCTTCAGACATTCCAAAGTTTGAAGGCAAGAATGGAGAAGACCCGGCTGATCATATCACCACTTTCCATTTATGGTGTTCATCTAACTCCCTGATCGAAGATTTGAGTAGGTTGAGGTTGTTTCAACGCACCTTGACTGGAAACACTACCAAGTGGTATATTGAGTTAACTCGGGGTATTTTTGCTACTTTTGGAGATCTGGCTACTATATTTCTAAATCATTCCCAGTTGTCTATCCGTTATGATGCTGGGACTGAACTCCTAGCTAATTTTAAGCAAGACGACACAACCCACATTTCTGATCATATTCAGGAATGGTGGAGAAGGAAGAGGCTTATTAAGGCTTATATTCTGGGAGAATTTCTTTTGGAATGGTTTTTGAAATCTCTGCAGGCAGATATTTCTAAGGATGTATCCCTCTCAGGGGTATTTTATGAGGAGCAGGCTATTTTTAGGGCCCAACAGTTTGAATTGATATATTCTCAGTCTGGTGTCCTTCCTAAATATTTTCCTAATGCTCCTTGCTCCAAATTAGACATGTCCAAAACTAAACCTGATCCTCATGGTGACAGACTTATAGGGTCGATCAATAGTGGTGCAGCTAACCTGCTCAGTCAATTCCAGCAGTTGTCTATACAATCTTCTTCTTCTGGTCAGGTTTTGCCTGCTGAGTCATTGCCTTCTCAATATTTGTCGGTAAATGCCATTCAGACTTCTAACCCTAAAGAAAATCAACAATCCAAAGGGAAGAATAAGGGACAGAACAATAATAAGAAAAAGGGAAAGAATGGGAAGGGTAATGCAAATAAATCCAACGAGCATGTTGGTGAGGGTCCAAAGCATAAAACGAAAGTGAAGTTTCCATGCAAGTTATGTGCTGGAGACCATCTTACTCAAATTTTCCCTAAAATTCAAGATGCGCAGCGCTTGTTAGCTCAACAGGGTTCTTCTAGTTCCTAGGCTGTGTTGACAAACCCTTTTCCCCAAGGCAGCTAGTGTTTTGGCGCCGAATCAAAATATCGGGGTTTCCTCCGGGTCCCCAGGAAGGGGAAACTCCATCAAACATATACATGATGAGTGCTCATGCGGATATCGCCACAAGATATTGTGATTATGGCGAAGATGAGTCTTTGAAAGCCAAGGGTTCTCCCGATGGTACTGAGCCACTTCATATCACGAGGCCTACTGTTGAGCCTATACCTCGGATGCCAAAAGCATGTACTAAGCATACGACGATTAATCCAAATGCCAGGGCTTCCCAGAACTACTCTATTGTGGAATATCTGGCGCAGAGTCCTTGTGCCATGTCGACTCTTAAGGTGCTCCAGTCTTGTCCTGCTCAGCGCAGTGCTCTACTCACTGCTATTGGGGTTGTTGATCCAAAGAACTCTCTTGTGATTACATTCTATATGTATAATTTTAAAAAGAGACTCCCCCATCATATGACTTTTTATATCAAATCGTCGTTTTGGAAATTCAATATTTTTCGAACGGTCGTTGATGAGGGCGCTTCCACATGCGTGATGTCTCTCGTATGCTGGAAGGGAATTGGATATCCAAATGTCTACCTGCAATTTTCCACTCTATTTGATGGTCATTCTCACGGTGACCAAGATGGTGACACATCCTGCCTTGCTCCCATCTGTGTTGGGGGAAAAAATGTAAATATAGAGGTTGAGACAGTTGATGCAAGCTTGGACTAAAACCTTCTGTTGTGGCGAAACTGGATTTATGAGATGGATGCCATTGCATCCTCATTATTTCGGGTTATTTTTTTCCCCCATGAAGGGAGGATTGTTACAGTGGATCAACTGGACTGTTCTCTTGTAGACCTGAATGCATCTAATGACTCAACTATTCCAAAGTTGGATAATGCCAAGCCGCCTGTTGAGAATTTAGGGGTTGGAATTTATTCTTATTTGATGGGTAATTTTGATATTCCACCTCCTACTATTCATATAAATGAAATTTCATCCTCCAGGGCTCCTATTCGAAGAGAGTTCTTTGTAGAACTAATTATTTTTCTCTAGCCTCGACCTTGCTCTTCCTCCTCTACTAGCTTTAAGGTCAAGTGGGTGGAATGGCATTCTCCGAGAAACCAAGGAATTGAGATTTGCTTATCAATCTGCTGACTCGTAGAGTCCATTCCAGCTCTCTTTTCTCCGAAGAGTTGGATGGGTGATGTGGCTCCACAGTGTTGGACACTTAGTTCTTCTTTTTTCCCAGATTTTGATGCCCAGTCTTCCATCTGAAGAGGCCATCCTGGAAGCTATGACTGGTATAGATAGACTGTGGGATGATTTGCATCATCGGTCCTACTTTTTACTTGATTTGAGCGAAGTTGAATCAATTTTTCCAAGCCCTGTGTCTCCTGGTCCTGTTCACCCAGTCCTGAACCCTTTAGCACCAACACAGGTACATGCAGAAGGGAACATGGCTGTGATTTCTCCAACTATCCTGGTGAACGTTTCCAGGGATCCCAATGTTATAGAGAATGTCTTCATCGAATCTGAATGTTCCCCTGAAGAGATTCAGATTTCTCTATAATCACACATCTTTGTGAGTTTATGATGGTTCAGTTGAACCATAGAGGAAAATGCCTGGGTATGTGATCCATCTATTTTCCAAAGATGAGATCAAGACTTATGAAAAATTGCCTATGAGGTAAAATCATCCCATAACTTTAGGAAGGTCACAAATGACAAAAAGTCAGGTGGAGAAGTCATTATGCTGGATTTTATTTTCCCTGTTCCTTTGACAGAGTGGGTTTCGAATCCTGTTCCCGTGGATAAAAAACAAGGAACAATTCGAGTTTGCATTGATTTCAAAGACCTTAATAAAGCATGTTTGAAAGATAATTACCCCACACCATTTATAGATCAGATTATCGATGAGTGTGCCGGTAATGAGATTTTCTCCTTCATGGATGGTTTCTCCGGATACAATCAGATTACTATCCATCCTGAAGATCAACATAAGACTGCCTTTATTTGTCCCTGGGGTAATTTTGCTTACAAGAAGATGCCTTTTGGTCTTAAAAATGCTGGGGCTACGTTTCAGCAGGCCATTTCATATGCCTTCCACGACATCAAACATATTATTGAGGCATATTTGGATGGTTTAGCTGCTCGTTCTCAAAAGAGGATTGATCATCCTGCTCACCTCCGTCATGTGTTTGAACGATGTCATTTCTACAAGATTAGGTTGAATCCAAACAAGTTTGTTTTCACAGTTACATCCGGTCAGTTATTGGGATTCATTGTGTCTTCAGAAGGGATTAGGGTAAATCCCTTCAAGGTTGAGGCAATACTTTGGTTGCCTCCCCTGTCATCTATTCGTCAACTTCAAAGTCTACAAGGAAAAGCTAATTTTCTTTGGAGATTTATCGTAAATTATGCTGAAGTTACCAAAGGATTTATGAGATTTTTGAAGAAGGGAGTTCCATTCTTTTGGGATGACTTCGCTTAGCGCTCATTCGATGCTTTGAAAAAAGCATTGACCTCTGCTCCTATATTGAGTCCACCTGATTATAGGAGGGATTTCCTTTTGTATCTTGCAGCAGCAGAATCTACCATTGGTATGGTTCTGGTTCAGGAGGATGATGCTCTGGCAAAGCATGTTATATACTATCTTAGTCGAGGCTTGGTAGGACCTGAACTCTAGTATACTCCGATAGAGAAGCTACCTTTAGCAGCTGTTCATGCTGTGCAGCGACTCAGACATTATATTCTTCTACAAAAAACTTATGTTTTGGCAGCAGCCAATCCATTTCAGTTTGTTCTCAGTAGGCGAGTGATTGGGGGCAAATACAATAGATGGATTGTGATTTTGCAGGAATTTGATCTTGAGTTTATGTCTGCCAAGTCCAAGAAATCTTTAGTTTTCGCGGAATTAATCTCTGAGTTGCCCTGTGGAGAAGAGATAGTTTATGATGAATCCTTCCCGGATGAACATTTGTTTCTCATCTCTCCACAGGATCCTTGGTATGGAGATATCATTGTGTATCTTCAGACTGCGAAGTTTCCCTCTACTTTTTCGAAAGATGAGCGCCGTAAGTTGCGTCACTTGGCTAAAAATTACTTGATTATTGGTGATGCTTTATACCGTCGAGGGGTTGATTCAATCCTGAGATGGTGCTTAACTCTTGAAGAAGCTGAGGCTGTGCTGAAAGATTGCCACAGTGGAGCTTGTGGTGGTCATTTATCTGGGCTTGCTACAGCCCAAAAAATCTTGCGTGCTATATACTTTTGGCCTTCAATTTTCAAAGATTGTATGGAGTCGGTCAAAAAGTGTCATCCGTGTCAGGTCTATACTCGAAAAATGCGCACTCATACAACTCCGCTTTTTCCAGTCATTACTGTCGGTCCCTTTACAAATTGGGGTATTGATTATACTACTTGTAACCCGCCCTCGGCTAAAGGTCACAAGTACATTATTGTAGCAGTAGACTACTTTACGAAGTGGGTCGAGGCTATGCCTACTTTTGGGAATGATGGTGAGACAACAGCGCTTTTTCTTTTCAACCAGGTTATTGCTCATTTTGGTATTCCTAGAGAGATTTTCACTGATCATGGTAGTCATTTTCAGAATAGCATGATGGCTGAGTTGGCTCTAAAATTAGGTTTCCGACAGGAGAATTCATCTCCGTATTATCCTCAGGGCAATGGGCAAGTGGAAGTTGTGAACAAATCCTTGAAGACCATTCTTCAAAGGAAAATTAATAAAGCTCGATCCAACTGGCATATGATGTTGTATCCTGCACTTTGGGCATACAGGACGTCAGTAAAAACTACAACTGGCTTTACTCCGTTTCAACTAGTTTACAGGCTAGAATCCGTATTTCCCATTGAATGTGAGATTCCTTCTCTTAAGTTAGCTGTTGAGATTCTTCCTGACACTTCTAGTCTTGAAGAACGTCTCCTTCATCTTGAACATCTTGATAAGCAGTGTTGGGATGCCGCCACGATGAATGAGGCGCATAAGAAACAAGTCAAAGTTCAATACGATAAGGCGGTCAAGCCTAGGGTTTTCTCGGAAGGTGACCTCGTTTTGGTCTATGCCCAAGAGAAGGATGCCCTAGGCGCAAGAAAGTTTAAGTCTATGTGGTATGGCCCCTTCATCATTAAAAAAGTCCTTAAAAAAGGAGCATATACCTTGGTTGATTTTGAAGGAAATGAGTTGCCGGAGCCTAGAAATGGGCTCTATTTGAAAAGGTATTATGCCTAGGCTTCGGCCTAGCATTTTGCTTTTGTATATAGTAGTTTTTATTTTGTACATGTATGGTTTTTTGGTATTTTATGTGATGGTGATGTTTTTGATCTTCTTTGGCAGGTTGTGTCGAATTTCATGAGTCATTATGGTTTCGCCGATGGTGCTAGTAGACACACCCGGAACTTGGCTTCCATGGCTTGGGTACTTTATCATCCATCCGGTCAGTTGTTAGTATCAAGAGGAGTCTTCATTGGTCTTGCTTCCAATAATATAGAAGAATACACTGCAATTATTTATCTACTCTTGGAGGAAATATATTTGGGTGTTGATTCGTTGGTAGTTTTCTTGGACTCCCAGCTAGTGGTGTCGCAGTTGAACAATACTTATCAGGTTCGAGATCCATTTTTACTCCGGTTGTTTTTGAGGGTACATTTGTTACAAAGATCATTTCAATTTTTAACATTCATTCATATTCCTCGAGCAGAAAATTGGATGGCAGAATCATTAGCTAATCAAGCAATTGATTGGCATATTAATCATTCCATACATTAAAATTTAATCATAAAAAACATCATGCATTTTTATACATTTTTCACATCACATCATAAATCGTTGTATATATATATCTCATCAGAATGTTCAAAAAACTATACAAAATTTTGATCCATAAGTCATACAAAACTAGGGCTTATGCCTGATCATGTTCAGTATCAAAAAATATACAGTCATCCGGTAATCATATCTATCTACTCCAGTGGTCCCTACCCAAAATTCGTGTTCCTATAGAACACGATCATAGTAGAGACTCGGCGGAATAATCGCACCCAGTCACGTGGTACTCCCACTACCCATCTCTAGATGGCCTCAGGTAGATCTTCTACTGCAGCCATAGGCACTTGGCAAGTTAAACCCTCCAAGTTGCTCTGTACAGCATGGAGGGTCCTGTCTGGGTCTACAGTATCCGCCTCGCCTTTGCGGCATTTATGCCGTGGGTAGCCCTCAGGACGAACTGGTCCAATATCTGTATCATGATCACCATAATATTGTAATTCATTTTGAATCCAATAAAAAACATGTTTTGTTTTCACATTTTTTCACATATATTGAAAAAATAAAAAAAAATCATATAATCCAAAAATTGCAATCTTACCGATTGTGCCCCATGCCGTGCCAGGTGGAAGGACGAGGTCTGGATCACCGTGGAAATCCATCCTGGCATAGGGGTAGTCCTCCACGGCGATGATTTGTTCTCCCCACCATTGGAAGAACTCGTCATCCCAGGTGGTTCGGGGAACTTCACTTCCCCCCAGTCTCTTCATCAGATCTACCCATCGGGCAATTCTTGGGTCTCTTGGGTTTTTGATTAAAGAGATCACTTTGGGTCGAAGCCCATGAATATTCTCAAAGAAGAATGTCATCAAGATGGTTCCATATCTGAAATTTTTTGCTTTTTCTTTCCGGATGGAAGTCAGTTGTTTCTTCATGTGCATTAGTAGAGTTGTACACCAATCATATAGGTGAGCTAGGCATTCCACAACTATGCTCATCTGAGTCCTGGATGCCTGATGCAAGGAAGCAGATCCTGCTACGTTGCCAATGGTGAATAGGAGAATCTTCATGTGTAGATCTCTCAAATCTTTTATAGCAATATGAGTCCCTACTTTCTTGGACCACTCTACACAATAGACATGGACATAGTCATCCACGGTAAGCCCTCCCAAAGGCTTGCTGTGCAAATCTACTGGGTCTCCCCTCCGTGAGAGTCCAATAATGAAATAGATGTATTCTACCTCTATGTGTATGGGCATTTGATCTATCATGAAGCAATATTCCTCCGGTTCCCAATAATTTACTAGCATTTCAAGTAACCGGACATTACTCTTCATATTTGGCATTTTGAAAAATTTGAGAAATCCACAATTTCGGAGGATATTGAGTGATAATTGATCTTGCATTACTTCATTATCGATTGTAATATGCTCACGTTCCCTCCAGGTGATAGTCATTCTGAAAAATTCATTCATTTTTCCATTAGAAACGTTTTTTTTTACATTTCGGGTTACGCATACGCGACTTACCCTATACACAGTCGCGTATATATGCAGCTTGGTCCATACGAACCCGTGTATGCGCAGAGCCCTTAATTGAAACAAATATTTCTACGGTGAAATTCCCGATTTTTAACTCTATTAATGGACAAAATTGATAATAATGATGGATTAAGAGCTTACCTGACTGATTCGACAAAGTTTGATCACCGATTTCTCCTTTTTTGATGAAAGAGGATTTTTTCTCCAGAGCTCTTTTTCCCAAATCAGCAAGTAACAATGAACCAAATGTGAGGTAACATGTGTATTTATGCCCAGAATTTGAAATTTTTTGCAAAAATTGTTTATGCTTATTTTTTTAATCTATCTTAAGCTGCATAACCCGGATGCTTGGAAGTGCCCAGATTAGTATGTTTTCAGGTACATTTTGATGAAGTTGAGATTTTTCCAATTTTTGATCCATGATTGCTGACATGTCATGGCAGGTATATGATATTCACTGGCATATAGGTTATGAAATCCACTTTCCATTGCATTTTGCATACTAGCCTCCATTTTGATCACTTTCCATAGGGTCGATCCCATCAGGTCATGAGTATTTCACCCATTTCACTCACCGATTTTTAATCATGACTTGGTGGTAGAGCCTTCCTTTACATGGGCTTCCTAGTTAGTTCCTCGATATCACTTGTTGCCCATGCCACATTTTATGTAGGCTCGGGAGTCCTCTTTAGTCCCGCTATGACTTATGTGTTGAAGCTTCATTCTTCTTCTTCTTCACTATCATTTTTCTGGCTATTACCCTAAAGGCTCCCTAGTGTTTTTGAGTTGTACTATTGCATTGCATACTGGCTACTTGTTTATCCTAGCCTTTAGCCGGCTTCATTTGGACTTGATGTTTAAGCCATCTTTTGACCTTGACTGTCTGTACAAAGTTAACCATTGCATGCACTTAGCTATCGCGACTTGACACCCTTTTTACCCATGGATGGAACATTCCTTTGAGTATCGCTTACCAGTTTTTGCCACCTTGCATTGAGCATAGGATCGTTCCTATCCCAGGAACTAGTGCATCTATTTCGTGATACTCGTTCTATCCATTGTACCACAACATTCTTTTATTCTTTTTCAGGCTTATTATATGAAAAAGACAAAAAAATCAAATATAAAAAAAAGAGCGGGAACGGGATGTTGCTTCGTAATTTGATGGCAGTACAGTATCAGTTTGTTGCCCTTGAACATAGCACATAAACTTATATATTTCCTTCATTTGGGATGGTTTTAGTTTTTACCTAGGTTCAGATTTTGCCTTGTTTCACTGGTCAGTCCTCCCCCGGTTGGTTATATCTTCCAATCATATGGAGAGTTTTTTTTTTCCTCCTACATAACAGACTTATACAATGTCATTTTTACTGCCATGGTCATCACGAGTCGTGCTTTTGTTCAAGGGAAGTCTAACCAGAGTTGACCATTCTGCAGTGTCTCTTGACTCATTATTTCAGTCGGCCTACCCGGTGTTGTCAGTATCTTGTTCTATCACATCAGATGTTTTGGTCTTCTGCTCGTGCTGGTTTGAGAAGGTCTCCATTGACTTCTTGCTGGCGAGTTTGTCTCTCATCGACTACGACATATTGCTCTGAGAGTAAGCCTAGAGCCGCACCCTGGCCCTATTTCCATCATTGATAGGTGACCTTGTGCTCAGCATTTGATCATAATTATGGGTCTTTGACTGAGTGGTTTTCCTTGTGTTCGATGTCAGCATACATTATCACACTTGGGATTCGTGCAGTACCTTGACTTCCATTTGATCCTATCGGTGGATATCTCGCCTCTATGTTAACTTTCATTATTGGTTGGTTCAGAGGGTTTCTTCCGTGCACTAGCTTCATCTTGTGCATGTCAGAAACGTACTTCGGTTTGGTTCCGTCACTCTACTTCGTCCGATTCCTTCCAAATCTTGGCCTGCCGGTTACACTCGCACTGGATTGATGTGGGATGCCTTAATGCCTTCCTTCTAGTAGATATTTTCCCATCGACTCCGACTCATTGCTCTGGGAATAAGGTCTAGAGTATTTTGTCAGTACCTTAGGGTTTGCAGTCATCAGTGGCAGACTCTTCGCTATCGACAGTGGGGATTCATCATTGCCTCTTGATTGGTAGATTCTTCCAAGTGTTTGACTTCAACTCATTTATTCGCAATTGTTAGATTGTACTGGGGCACCTTGACACTCATTTTCATTATTGGTGGGTTGTCTCGCATTGGTTAAAGGTATAAATTATTGAACGGTAATCCAACGATTTCTCACATGGTCGACTTCAGCTCATTTATTGCCATTGTGTAGAATTGTGCCATCGAGATCAGTGAAGACCTCGGGTTGCATCAGCATCTTTCAGTTCACTTTTGACAGTCCATTCAGTTTTTGCCAGTGATGTCGTCCACCCTTATATGTTGCAGTGTCAGTATAGCAGCATCCTATATGTTGGCTCCCGAGTTGCATGATTGTACCATGTGTTTCACCCCTTATGATTTGGTACCTGGAGATTCAGTTACTTTTGTGATCAGACATCCATTTTCAGTATTATTGATCAGTTTGATATATGTGATACTTGGACATTGATTCCGACTTGTACTTCTGGGCCGTGCTCAGTTGATTCATTGTGTACTTTCAGTTCAACTATACTTGTATATATTCTGGATCTATTCTGTACTCTCTATATGGATATATTTTTGACTGAGCATGGGTATGCCCGCCTCAGACATGAGTTGACTCTCTATTTTCTTTCATTGGTTTTTGGCAGGCTGAAATCTGGTGAAGTCCTCTCTTGTCCTCGCGAAGTTCTTTCTATGCACATAATACATTTCAGCCATCATGTACCCCTTCTAACCTCATATATTAGGGGGCATCTTTTATAGCATCATTTTTCACCCTCATGTGATTCATGATTGTCTCATTGGCCTTGGGCACCCATTCCCACAGACTTGAATAAAGTTCATAAAAAACAGTGTTTAAAATCCCATACGCGGGTATGCCCAGAATTTTTCGTGTGTATACGCGAGTCCATAGATAATTTTCTGTGTATGCCATTAAAATCATTAAAAAATATATAAAAATCCCTATTTTCGAGGCTGGGTTGATGGTTATTCCTGTATTCAACCACCCGAGCCCATGGCCAATTGTTTCTAACAGATTGAAACTAATTTTAGGGAGTATAAAAGCCCCTCATATGCATGGCCTAAGTGAGAGACAAAATTATAGACATTATACTCTGTTGGAGCCCAATTCAAGTCTGATTTCCCGTGCCTCCTGCACTTCCCAGATTTTTACAGGAAACCCTTGTTTCCTGGAGATGTTCATAAACTTATATGTCATCTCGTGTGCACAAGTCTTGAAAGTATCCTAGTGAGGCAAGGGTGGGACTGATCCAGACGACGGTCTGTTCGAAGATCGTGGAAGGATTCAGGTTATCTCTCCACCTTTCTATTATTGTACATGCTATTTGTAATGAAGAAGAACCATCTTGTTCCCGAATTCACGTGTTAATATCTGCTTGCATATGTGAAAAGGTTTTTAATTAAGCATTTATTATTATTTATATGATGTTTCACATGGATTACTCTGAAATTTAGGAAAGATATATGCTGTACAACTAGATTTTCGTGCATGTCTCTTCTTGATTTCCAGGTTGAAGAGGAAGACGGGTTGCTGGGGATTTGGACCCTGCGGGATCTACATCAAACGTAGGATATACGGGTGAGTTCTACAATCAATGTTATCTAGTTTTTAGTATACAAGTGTGGTTGTGTGAGTCCTTCTTGAATATCATGCCCTGATCTGTGGAGGTTTTGACCCAACGACCTCTAGGGAGTTATGTTGCGAAACACCTGGTCAGCATCCTTCTATTATTTACAATTATGCTAAATAAATAGCTGATAGTATCCATGATCAACTTGTGAAATTTCCCACTGAAGGTGTTTTCAGATATACATCCTTCTTCTTTCACATGTTCCTTTTCTTCCAAGCAGAAAAATTCCCAATAAACCTTCGGAAATTGGATGTAGAAGGTAATCCATTGTTAGTCATCTTTTGGACCTCTCTAATCAGAAAAGAATCAAAATAATTCACTTATGTGGATTTCATTGATTATTTTGTTCATCCAATGATAAACATGCTTGCAAACAATGTACAACTAAGAATAAGAAATTAAATAAATAAAGTCTTACACTTGTCAAAACAAGGTAGAACTAGATATTGGTACCTTTACAAAATCATACAGAGATTAGAGTCTATGGGTCAAACCTTCTACCATATAAATTTCCAAAATACTTGCCAATGAGAGTGTTTGCCTTGGAGTACATAAGACAAATTCTCAATTTAGACTCTATAAAATTCTTAGCTTCCAAAAAGGAGACTCGATTCAAGATGAAGAACTAGGTAGGACCTTTCATTTGTAATCACATGGATGCAAGTACAGAGGCAACAAAACAGTTGCTGGAATATAAATTTGAAGAAAGTTTCTTGTGGAATTATGATCCTCCTAGAATACTTAGTAAAATGAGGGTAAAATGCAAGTTAACCCCTTATATCCATGATAAAATGCTTGATATTGAATAGTTTTCTAATCAAATAGACTGGCTGGAAAATACCTTGATGGAAATAGTTAAATGAGGTGATACTAGTCACACCTTGAAAAATGTAAATCAAGAGGACAAAAATACCAAAAGAATCAAGAAAGAAGGGACTTATATAGCTGAAACAAAAACAAAGACTAGATTCAAGCTCAGATATAACAATAAACCCAAGCTCAATCTAGTGGATAATGAAAAAGAAACAATTGAGGTGTTAGATGAAGAAAACAAAAAGAAAAACCCAGATGCTACTATAGTTATTCTGAATGAACAAGAAAATGGTACTTTAGACACTCAAATGATTGAAAAATAGCAAAGTATGGAGGCACTATCATCATAACAAGTAGAGAATATAGACCTTGATATCAAAGAAAAATACAAACAAATCAAGGCCAAGAATGAAGAGATACAGAATGAAATTTATTCACAGTATTTAAAGAAAAATCTAGGCAATCAAAATAGGCTTCTGTCCGCTTTTGATTATACAAATAAGAAGTTGATAATTTCTATACTTCAACCTACAGCCAAAGCACCTCAAACAGTAGCAGATTATAAGAAAGTTGACTTAGAAATACCTGTAGAAAGCATTCATCCTTTAGATCAAATTGAGTTTCATAAACAGAGCTCTGAAATGCTTTATTCTATTATGACTACAAAGGAAATGAGTGCCCAGAAGATTCATAATACCATAACAAATTTGAGAGATCAGATTAGGATTGAAAAAGCCTCTTCTCATGCTAAGGACACTAGAATCAAGTCTTTAGAATAACTGGTAATTGAAGTAGGGTATGACCCTGAAAATGTAGAAGCTACAGAAGAAAAATACTGACATATAAGCACTTAGAAAACAACTGAAGCTTCCTCCAATAGAACATCCACAGACTGAGGAGATTCTGCAAGAGGAAAAATAGAAAGATGAGATGATGAATCTCGTACTACAAATGACATCACAGATTAAAGACATGGAGATAGAAATGGACAAGCTTGTCCAAGAGAAATAAACAACTAAAACTCAGTGTCCCTCCTATAGTCATCCCCATGGTAACTACAACAGTTCCTTCAACCTTAGCAGAAGAATTGGCACCAAAAGTCCCATTGGCTACAATTGTGCCAGTGACATCTTCAACTACTTTTGTGATAGAATCGTCTACATTAGCAGTGCAACAAACAGATGAAGCAAGAAAGCTCATTAAAGCTATGGAAGAGATTTCTATACAGAGTAATGAGATCAATAGGTTGAAAGAACAAATTAAGAACTTGGAAGATGCCAAGAAATTAGCTCAAATTAATGATAAAAATGAGGACCAGAAAGCCAAAAGGGAAAGTGAACAGTTGAAGAAAGTTAAATCAGAGTTAAATTTGAAAGAACTAATGGATTTCATAAAAAAATAGTTGTGGTCCAAGATCATTGAGTCAATAAATGATACTTGTCCTTCCATTCAGGTAATTTATGAATAAGAGGACTTGCTTAAAGTAGCAAAAGAAGAAATTGTGAAAACAAAGGAAGAACTAGGTGCCAAACCTGAAGAGGCCTAGAAATAATCAAATTTCTCAACACCAAAAACAAACAAGAATTGGATGAGATAGGAATAATTGATAGAACTAAAAAAATTCTTGAAGTGAGAAAGGTAATTACAAAGAAAAATTTGATGAAGCAGCTTGAAGAGAAGTGACAAAACATGGATTTGGCCATAACTATATTTATGGTAAAATTTGACACATTGAGGCAAAAAGGCTTGCCAAATATTCTTGTTTTAAATAACAAATTAATGAAGCAAGAGAATTACAACAATAATATCAGAGATTTTTTCAAAGAACAAGTAAACAAGGCAAATTGGAAAGGAGTACCTATAGGAAAAGTGTTGCACAAAAGAATTGAAGATTTTTTTTATTTGCAGCATGAAATAAAACATCTCTTTATGGTCAAACCAACATTTGTTAGGTACACAGAGGCTGATGAAAACTACAGAAAATTTACCAAGATGAAATTACATGATGAAGAATTTTGGCAGAAGCTTACTGATTTGATGTAAAAGACAGTTTTATAGTGAAAGAGGAAGAAAAATAGATTGTTGTTTTTACAGAGTAAAAACAAAATTTACAACAGTAAAATAGTCCTCAAGTAGATGAAAGAGTATCAGTGGTTAAAGTGTATCACTAAAAGAGTATCAGATGAGAAGATAAAGTTTCAAAACAGATTTAAAATATCTTTTGCCAGCATTGAAGACAACACAACAGCTAGCTGCACCCAATCCAAACAACATTTCTATTTTATTTGAATAAATAGGACAACTTGCTAGTTGTTAAGCAGCTGTCAGTATATTTTTGTAAAAGATATTTTATTTTCCTTATAAAATTCCTATGAGTATTCTAGGATATTTTGTAAAATTTTTTGTATAAATACTTCACTCTTTGAAGTATTATTGTGGAATAAATTGCTGAAGATTTCTATTGTCATTTTTGTTGTACCTGAAGGATATCTTGTAGCAAGTTCAAATAGCAGACTGGATAAAAACCATAAAGCATCATATTTCAGGATTCATGTGATGAGCCATTGAAGTGAAGTACTTTCTACTTTCATTGTTAATCTTGTGTTTTACATACTTTCATAAATGTGTTCTAAATTTGAATGATAAATTAGGAATATTATTACATAATTTGTTAAAAACACTCTCTCTTGAACTATTTATCATTTATGTGTTTTCTGCTGATTTCCAGAGTAGGAAACCCTTAATTTCTCCCTCTTTCGAATGACCTCTCCCTTCTCTTTCCTTATCCGGATCAAAGAATTCTTAATTTGTCTTTATCCTAATTAATCCACTTCACCAATCAGCCTTCAAAGATATTTATTGACTTGTCTATCTTGCCCTGAAAATATTTGTCCTTTGATCTTGATATTGAGTTGTTTTCTTGACATATTGACTCCTTTTGCCCAATGGAAAACTAGATCTATTAGTATCCATCTCTTTAAGTGATTTTTCCCACCAAACCAAACCAAATACCAAAACCAAATTGTCCTTTATAACTAGCCTAAAATCAAACATAAAAACAAAGTTAAATCTTATAGAGAGAGTCCTCTCTGAACCCTAGGAAGGCTAGATCCTAGATTTTAAAATTAGGTTTGTGGTTACCTCTAATGTTCTCAAAAATATAAACTAAAATCTCACAACTTTGGGAATTATTAGAGTGATAACATACTGGTGAATCCACTGGGGACTTACTAATCCTTAGTTTTAAACAGGTCTTAAAGGAATTATTTTTCATTATCCTTTTACCTTAAGGATCTTTTATAATTTGTGAGTATCATTTCATAAAAATTGTAATTCTGGCTTCCAGAAGAATCTAAAATACCAGGTCAAATCTAGATCCTCAACCTGATGCTATAGTAGACAATCCAGATAGAATTGGAAAAAAGAATAAACAAGTAGAAGATTTAGGTAATAAAGTTTCCTTAGTTAGAGCGAATTATCTTCCAAAACAGTTGGAAACTATACAAGAATTAGAGTTTAGCTTAAATTTTGAGCATTATTTATTCAGAAATAAATCAGAAAGTGACTTATATAGTGTTGTTATAGATGCTGAATTTATTCCATTTCTTGAAACAATGTAGGAAACTGTCTCAATAGATTCTGAATCAAAGATATTTGAAGTTTATGATAAACTTGATGAAATAAATGCTACTATTCTTAAGGAAATAGATGAAGATCTTCTTCAAAATTCAGTTTAATTAGCTGCCTTATCAACATATACACCTTAATCCCTCTACTTCTCAGTTAGATACCAAACTTTTAGAATCTGTAGGTTCATCTCTTTATACAACTAAATCATCTATAATTTCCATCACACTTTAGTCCATAGATCCATTTATCTCAAAACAACCATTCCAACCTAGAGTATTATTTCCATCTTCCATCACCTCAACTACATCCACTAGTTTATATTCTGCATTTTCAAATACATCATTCTCATCTTCTGCCATCCCAACTTCACCTTTTAGTTTTTCAACCGTATTTTCTAGTACATCATCTTACATTTGAAACTCATCAACCGCTTCTTTAACTGCATCATCTAGTACTTCTAGTTTTTCCCCAAGAACTTCCAACTTACCTCCTAGCCAAGCTATAATTCAAGCCATGGATGCTAGTTATGCTCCCTTAGTAATTCCAGGACAGTTACATTATATGCCTTAGGATTACCAGAGTAAAATACCTCAATTTGATGCTACCAATCATTATACTACCCATTAGCATATTAATAAAATGACAGATTATTTTGAGCTTCATGAAATAGATGATTCTGATGTATAAATGAGACTCCTTGCTCAAACATTAACTGGGGAGGTTAAAAAATGGTTTAAAGGTATTAATCATGGTGGTATAGCTGATTTAGCAGTATTTCATAGATTAATTTTTAATAAATGGGAAAAGAAGAAAAATCCACTCCAAATATTATCTGAATTTGATGCTATGAAAATAGCTCTTAATGAAATAGTCCAAGACTATTGCACTAGATACAACGACGTTTATAATTCAATCCCTGCTAATCTCAAACCCACTCCAGACTTTGTCCTACTCAAATTCCCCGATGGATTTGATACAGACATGGCCTATCAATTAAGAGAGAGAAATGCTGATACTTTAGAACAAACACAAACATATGCTGTTAGTGTAGAAGTAAATATTTTGGCTAGAAAAGCTAGATTAAGGAATGAGAGGATAGTAACCATAGAAGAAGAGACATCTAGTTCATATGGAAAAATAGATCAACTAGCTAAAACTTTAGAGAGAATGATGGATAGGTTAGACAATATAGAAAGAAGACCACAATGGGATAACCGAAAACAAATCAGAAATCCTAACTTCAGGAAAAATATAAATACAGGAAAATCTAAAGAATCAACACCTAATCAGACAATAAGACCTCCTTTTCAAGAGAACTATGGTGAAATTTCTCATCAAGATGAAAATGATGAAGACAACATAAGTCTAATGGGTATAAATGATGATAACACTATCTTCCTCACACAAGGAGATCAAGAATTATTTGAAATGCAACAACTTCAATTAGATTCAAGTGAATCATTTGACTACAAACAAGGTTATGATTTTACTATCAATGAAATACAAAAGCAATATAACCTTAGAAGAAAGAAAAATGCAGAGCCTTCTACTAAGAAATCTGCACAAACACCAACTAGGAAAACAGTAGAAGCTCCCACTATAAAATTTCTGCAATTCTCCCTAGGTAAAACAAGCAAAACTCTAATTCATCCCAGAAAGTTTCCAGCCCCAAAATTTCACCCAGTCCCAAGATTGTTGATATAACAGATGAAGATATCCAAACATTAATAGATTCACAAAAATCTGCTACTGTCAAAACACCTAATTCTATTAAAACAACAATTTTAGATTCAGAATCAGCTGATCCAAAATATGCTACTGATAAAATAGCTTCTAATAATTCAAAATCTACAAAAACATCTACTTTTCAAACTGTCCCAGAAAATAAAACTAAAAATAGTGAGACAGTAGAAACTCAAACTGAAAAATGAAAAGATAAGTGTAGAAAAACAAGACAAACCTACTCAAACTACAGTTACTAAAGAATAAATAATTCAGATTAGTAAATCACAACCTTCATTTAATATACAAGATGAAATTGCAAAATTAAAAATACCAATTCCTTTGACAGAATTGGTAAAACATGATTTGTACAAACCAACTATCACTGAAACCTTAGACATGAATGATGGAGAAGACTCCGTAAAATTAAGTGATGATCAACCAGAGTTGATTTTTGGTGCTGATGTTAGTGGAAAACACAAAGATGGAGCAGTACCACCGTTTTACATTAGCTTAACTATTCATGATCAAATATTACATAATGAAATGCTAGAATCAGGGGCTTCACACAATTTAATGTCAAAAGAAATAATGGAAACTCTGAATTTAGATATCATCGGGCCATACAAAAATCTCTTTTCATTTGATTCAAGCAAAGTGAAATTTTTAGGTTTGATTAAAGATTTGCATGTCACATTAGTTCAATATCCTATTAAAAGCGTACTCATGGAGATTGTAGTAGCTGATATCACACCCAAGTATGGAATGCTCTTATCTCGCTCATGGGGAGCTAAATTATAGGGATCTCTACAATTGGATATGTCATATGCAACCATATCAGTTTTTGGCCAACCAAAGAAACTCTATATGGAAACAATGATGAAATATATGGTGAGTAGTGTAGAAAGACCAAGAAATTACCAAATTTACACTACACCTACTAACCTAGATTCATTCATCTTATGCAACTCTGAAACTAATATTGAAATCAAAACTGAACTAAAAGTTAAAAATAAAACACTAGACAGTGAAAATATATTTCATGAATCATTATGGCACCTAGATTTTGATGGATTAGTCAATAAACTAGGAGTAGGAGTAGGATTTTGGATAACTAATATGGAAAACAATCATGCAGAGGGCCATGCTTTTAGATTGAATTTTAAATGTACCAATAACATGGTTGAGTATGAAGCCCTCATTTTAGGACTGCAGATTATCAGAAATTTAGGAGGTAAAAGAATATCAATTGAGGGAGATTCAGAGTTGATTGTAAAATAGATAAATGGAGAATATTATGTTTATAATACAAGATTAAGATGATATAGAGAAACTGTGTTATATTTGATAGATGAACTATTGGAATGTAATTTTTCTGCAATATCAAGAAATCAGAACATACAGGCTCACTCCCTAGCAACTTTTGCTAGTACTTGTAATCTGGCATTTCGGCCAAATCATAGGTATACTGCAGAAGTCAAAAACAGACCAATAATTCCAGATAATCTTAAATATTGGAAAATTTTCTCACAAGATCAATAGATTTACCATTTTATGAACAATGAAGGTGAATTTCAAAATTTTAAAATAGACAGAGACTGTACATTAAATCAGAATTTAGATAGTGAAATTGATTTGAATAACATAGATGTAAATAATTCAAGTTTTTCAAAACCTACTAAATTCAGTCAATCAAACATAGATAATTTAGATAAAGTAGAAATTGATGAGATAGTTGATGAAGAATCAAATATTTTAAATCTTAAAGACAATTTTTTACCAAGGTGCTTAACTTCTTTAGAAAATTTATTTGACTCAAATGATGTTGCAAGAAAACCCAACATGGAGCTACTTAGATCTGATATTGAGGAATGTAACATAGGTACAGAGTTAAAACCTAAGATTATTAAACTTTCCAAAGCTTTACCTTAGCAAGAAAAAGAAAAATACATAGCTCTTTTTAAGGAATTTCAAGATGTTTTTGCATGGATTTATGAGGATCTAAAATCCTACGACACCAGCATAATAAAGGATAAAATCCCTATAAAAGAAGACCAAAAACCTTTTAAACAAAAGTTAAGAAGGATCAATCCTGTTTTGATGCCTTTAATCTAAAAAGAAGTAAAAAGAATGTATGAGGCCCAAATAATTGCACCAATTAGATATTATGATTGGGTTTCTAATCTAGTTCCCACTAGGAAAAAGACAGGAGAAATTAGATTATGTGTTGATTTTAGAAATTTAAATAAGGCATCCTTAAAAGAAAATTACCTTTTACCAAATATGGATCACATTTTACAAAGAGTAGTTGGTTCTTCTAGGATTTCACTTTTAGATGGATTTTCAGGGTACAATCAAATTTTAGTCCAACCAGAGGACCAAGCCAAAACTAATTTTACTACTCCATGGGGCACTTTTATGTATGTAAAAATGAATTTTGGGTTAATGAATGCAGGAGCCACTTTTCAAAGAGCTATGGATATATCCTTTGCAAAGGAAATTCATGAATTCTTAGTAATTTATTTAGATTACATTACTGTATTTTCAAAGACTGATTATGAACACTTGGATCATCTCAGGCAAGTCTTTCTTAAATGTAGGAAATTTGGCATCTCTCTAAACCCTAAGAAAAATTTATTTGGATTAGAAGAAGGTAAGTTAATTAGACACATAATACCTAAGGAAGGAATTAGAATATACCCTTCCAGAATATATTCCATCCTTAACATTAGTCCTCCTAGGAACATTAAAGAGTTACAATATTTTCTAGGTAAAATTAAATTTCTTAGAAGATTCATCTTAGATTTAGCTGAAATAATTAGAGAACTCAACAATATGTTGTGTTGGGAAAGATACTGAGAGGGGGGGCATGAATCAGTATCTTTATTTTTCAATCAAATTTTTACTTTTCTTTTCTCAAAAACCCATACGCTACTTTACAGAACAAAACTAGCGTATATACACGGATATCCTTAAGGAAACTCGCGTATGCTCAGATCTCTTATTATGAAGATTATTCTTATCTTAGATTATTGCGTCATTCACTTATTAGATGTTAGTAAGCAGTAAACATGTACATTAAGAACAAAATAAATCAACATACATAAGCATCACACATGAACACCAGGATTTTAGGTGGAAACCCAATTCGGGAGAAAACCACCGCTGTCGTCGTCTCAGTCTTCAATATTTATTATAAAGAAAACATATTACAATTGCGTATTGGCGCAGACTCATACCAGCACGCAGGCACCCACCTGCAGAAGGCTACAACCTTCTCTCGTTTACCAGCCTCTCTTGTAAGGGAGCTACAACCCCCTGCTCTCGTTTACCAGCCTCTCCTGAAAGGGAGCTACTACCCCCTGCTTTCGTTTACCAGCTATCACTGGAAGGGAGCTACTACCCCCTTAATGAAGGCTTCGACCCTCAGCACCACTGCAAACCACGTTTCATCAATTTTAAAACTGGATCAAACAGCTTCAACTCAACCTTTCATTTTTCAACAAACATACTTTTCCCAATGCTTCAAACAGAACAGTGAAACCACTATAACCAGAATATCATTACCCAGACTACAGAATAGATATGCAGAAACAAATTCAACCATGAGCAACCTTCAGTTCAAATTCCATACACACTTTTATTTAAACAGACCCGCGTATACACACGCTTTTCATTAGACTAACCCGCGTATATATCTGTGCATTTTTCAGTAAACCCTAACTTCCCATATGTGCTTTTATCAGATCAGATCCGTGTATACACGCGCTTTTTCCACAAAAAACTCGCGTATAGATCTGTAAATGAAAGCTTTGCAAAACAGACCAGATCTATAAGCTTACCCAGATTTCTTCGTTACCTTCAGCAGACTTTGCGCCAGATCTTCACCAGTTCTTCTTCTGCATATCATCTTAGAGATTCATCATCATCAGATCTAAGGATTCAGAAAAATCCATGGGTGCATCATAGATTCAGATTTATCAATCAAGAACAAATTTCAATCATGCAGATATACTTCAAAGTAAAGTATTCATTCAATACCTAGACACATGCAAACCCTTGCACAATGATCTTCTTCTCCTTATATAGGTTTAGCCTTTATCAATACCATGAGTCAAAACCACACCACTTCCGATGGTATTCCTGGACGGGACCAAATAGATAATAAAGTGCTCAATACAATGGGTCAATACCATGGTAACACCCCTTGGTATTCTAAGTTTGGAGCGCAAAAGGGCATACACGACTTGGCACGTACTTTTCCGCATGCATACGCTACTTCGCCTTAACAAACTCGCGTATGCTTTGTGACACATCATATTTATCATTTTTCTATCACTTCCTTTCTTCTGTTCCTTCTTAGCTAATCTATAGATACATCATCCTTACATATTTAACACATAGGTTGCTTATCATAGGCAACTCATCAAGAACAACTTCATCAAATAGGTTTCCATCAAAGACAACACATTTCATCATATCACCGAAAGTCTTATTTCATCAAGTAGGTTGCCATCAAGGACAACATATGCCAACAATCTCCCCCTTTGGACTTGATGGCAACCATGATGGTGTTTGATCATCACAACAATAGATAGATACATTGATTATAATCATTATGCAAACACCATGATATTCTCCCCCTATTCAAACACCATGCTACTCTCCCCCTTTGACATCAAGGGCAAAGGGCGGATCAAAGCCAAGACAATGTTTTTCTCCTCATGTAGAAAGAAGAGCTCTGTAGATCTGATGTGCATTGAAGTTACCATGCTCCCTCTGAGTTCATGCTGAGTCTTCAACATAATATTCAATGAAGTACATGACTCTATGACCTTTCCTATCACCAAGGACTCATAATTACATCAATAATCCAACCAAGGGGATTTACATATGTGACACAAGTACCCAACCAAGTGGGTTTACAAATTTGAACAAGCCCTTTACAAGACTGAATATTACAATTTACATCATAGGTCTCAACATAACCTTTTCATAAAATTACAATTATGACTTTTTATAACCAAGACCAAAAAGACCTCAAGAGAGATCATATTTCAGAACCATCATAAATCAATGTATTACATTCAGCAATGCTAATGCTCCCCTTGAAACTGTGCATCCAATGCATCCTTTCCACATGACCAGTGCTCCCCCTTAGCTTGTGCATCCTGAACACTTTCAACAAAAAATCATCAAGGCATCTTTATCAAGAGACATCAGAGAAAGAAACAGAATTATGAAAACTGGAACACCACCAGAGATAATAAACAGCATCAGAGATACCAAACAGCACTGCAGTTGTGCTGAAGAATGCTGACCCCAAATAAAAATTGTTAGCAACTATCCATACGCGGTTTTCTTTGCATAAACTCGCATATATACGCGACTTTCATTCAAGAAACCCGCGTATCCAATTTAATCTTCTAAATTTAAGCAATTCTAATTTTATGCAAGGCAGAGAATACTCCCAGCTTCTGTCTGAGATATTCGAACGCTTCCCTGGGCAGAGGTTTGGTAAATATATAAAAAACTTGTTCTTTGGAGGGAACATACTCCAACTTCACCTTTTTTTCAAGCACTTTTTCATGTAAGAAGTCATACTTTATGGGAATGTGCTTGGTCTTGGAATGCATAACAAGATTCTTTGAAATACTGATGGCACTTGTATTATCACACATAATGAAGACAGGAGGTGTGCACTTGATTTTAAAGTCTTGTAAGGTTTGCATCATCCAAAGAAGTTGTGTGCAACATGATGCGGCAGCCACATATTCTGCTTCTGCTGTAGATAAGGAAATAGATTTTTGCTTCTTGCTGAACCAAGATACTAACCGGGGCCCCATATAGAATGCTCCACCACTAGTGCTTTTCCGATCATCAACATTTCCAGCCCAATCTACATCAGTGTAAGCATGAAGATTCAGATCAGCATTCTTTGGATACCATAGTCCAAAGTCTTGAGTTCCTTGTAGATATTTTAATATTCTTTTGACAACCTAAAGGTGAGACTCTTTTGGATTAGCTTGGAATTTTCCAACAATCCCAACTGCATGCATAATGTTTGGTCTAGTCCCAGTGAGATAAAGTAGACTTCCTATCATAGATCTGTATTCTGGTTGATTCACCATGGTGGAATCATCATGAGAACCGAGATTACAAACTGAGATTACATCCTGCTATCATTGGTGTACGTGTATAGTTTTGCATTCTTCCATGCCATACTTCTTCAGAATTTGCTTAAGGTATTTTTCTTGTGATAAGAATATACCATCTGTAGTTTGATGCACTTGCAAACCAAGAAAGAATGTTAGTTCCCCAAGTAAAGACATTTCAAATTCTCGCTACATGAAAAAAGCAAATTTCTGACTCATAGATTCTTCATTGCTTCCAAAAATGATATCATCAACATATACAACCACAATCAAAAGTTTATCATTTTCAATTTTTGTGTATAATTTGCTATCAGCAGACCCCTTTGAAAATCCTTGTTGATGAAGATATTTTTCAAGAAGATAATAACATGCCCTTGGAGCTTGTTTGAGACCATATAGAGCCTTTTTAAGTCTACAAACAAGATTTTCATCATTTCCCAAAATGAATCCTTCTGGTTTTTCTATATAAACTTCTTCTTCTAGATCACCATTGAGAAATGTAGATTTAACATCCATTTGACAACTTTGATTTTGTTGAAAGTTTTAAAGGCCAGAAACATTCTTAAGGGTTTCAAAGTCAGCTACAGATAAAGTTTCTTCAAAGTCTATACCTTCTTGTTGAGTATACCCCTTTGCAAACAAGTCTAGCCTTATTGTTTTTAAAACATCCCCATTCTCATTTAACTTGTTTTTGAATATCCATTTAGTTCCAATGATATTTTTGTTATGAGGTCTTGGTACTAATTCCCAAGTGTGATTCTTTTCAATTTGATCAAACTCTTCATTCATGGCTTGAACCCAACATTCATCTTTGCAAGCTTGATTGACATTGTGAGGTTCAATAGTAGATAGAAATGCCATATAGCTAGAAGATCCCACAAGAGTCCTTCTTGTTTGTACACATGATCCCTTATCTCCCAAGATTTGAGATTATGGATGATTCTTTTGAACATATCTGGATGGAGCCTTTTCAAATAAATCATCTTCAGGTTCTTCATTGGGTTCACTGTCTATATCATTACTATTTGATGTAGAAGGACATAAGTCACCATCGTCTTCATTTGTTGTTTGTTTTTCTTTCTTTGGGGCTGCAGGAGACTCATCAATAACAACATCAATACATTCAAAAATCTTCCGAAGTCTTTTATTGTAACATATATATGCTCTACTCGTAGAGGAGTAACCAAGAAGTATTCCTTCTTCTGCTCTAGGTTCAAACTTTCCAAGTTTTTCATTATTATTTTTGATAAAGCATTTACTTCCAAAAACTCTAAAATGCTTCACAGATGGAGAATTACCATACCAGAGTTCATATGGAGTTTTGTCACTATTTACACGAACATGTGCCTTGTTGAGAATGTTTCCTGCTGTATGTGCTTCTTCTCCCCAAAAAGTGTCAGGTGTTCCAGAATCATCAAGCATATCTCTAGCCATTTTTGAACTGTTCTATTCATTCTTTCTGCTACGCCATTTTGTTGTGGAGTTCTAGCTACAGAAAATTGTCTTTTATGCCATGTTTTTCACAAAATTCAAGGAATTCATTTGAAGTATATTCTCCTCCTCGATCAGATCTAAGACATTTGAGTTTCAGATCTACTTCATTTTCAACAAGAGCCTTGAACATCTGAAATTTCTCAAATGCTTCATCTTTGTGCTTCAGCAACCCAATCCAACACATTCTAGAGAAATCATCAATAAATAAGATATAGTGTTGTTCACCACGGTGAATTTTTCCTCTTAGGTCTACATATGTTGTCATATAAAATGAGTCCAAGAGGCTCACTTCGATGATCCATCCTTGCATTAAATTACACTTCCGGTCTCGTTATTTAATTGCGTGATTTGCATATGATACTTTCAGGTAGAGTAATATTGGGAAGACCACGAACAACATTAATTCTGCTTGATTTGTTGATTTTAGAGAAGCTTAGATACCCCAACCTTCTATGCCATAGCCAGTTTTCTGAAGATTTACTCAAGTAACATTGTTCTTTGTAGTTATTCAATACATATAGGTTGCTTGGAGTTCTTTTTCCTTTTATAATTGTTTTACATGTATCAAGATCACGAACCACACATTCTTTTGAACTAAAGATAACTTCAGTTCCTTGATCACACATTTGACTTACACTTAATAGGTTATGTCTTAATCCATCCACATACATGACATCATTAGCCTTCTCCTTTTCTTTTAGAAACACATACTCCTTTTCCTTTAATTACAAACTAGAGTATCATTTCCAAAAGTAACTTTCTTTTTCCTTTTCTAATGTACAATAGAAAAACAAGTTTTATTTTTAGTTCCCATTGTGTTCTGAGTGATTCATAATGAATAAAAATTATTGATTTTCTTCTCCTCTTCTCAAATAATGCTATGCCACAATTTTCAACCTGTAAATCTTTTCTTTTCCCATGTTTTGGAACTTGAAATAGAAAGTGTTCTTTTGGCTAAACTTTGCTCCTGCATTCAGATTCTTCATGCCCAAAGTTATTGCAATAAGCACATTCAACTTCATTTAGAAAAGGATAAAAAATGTTATAGGTATTCTTCTTTGTTTCAATATCAGTCCTTTTCTTTCTCGCTTCTCTTGTCATGATGGTTTTACATGCAACACATTGAACAACTTTGTGACCAAAATTGTGACATGAGAAACATTGTCCGTTGAAGAAGAAATTTCTATGATCATGAAATATTCTACTTGAATTTACCTGTTGATATGTGTTTCTTTGAAAGATATTCCTGTTAGTGTTCTTTGAATTGAGATGATCATGCTTTACCTATAAATATTCTTTATTCCCTTGCTGAGTGGCAGAATTTTGTAAACCAGCTGTAACTACTTTTAGATAATTTTCTGTTGAAGCCTGAGAAGATTCCCCGATATATCCAAGACCTATCTTTACAAGAGGAGAGAGTTGTACCTTGATAATCTCATTTAAGGTCTTCGATCCTTGCCTAACTGAGATTTAGAGTCTTTTCTTTCTCTAAATCTTTTCTTAGACTTACCACTTCACATTCTAATTTCTCATGTGTTTTTCGTTTTCTTCAACTGCTTTTACATAGTCTCTATGTATATTTTCCCTTTCTTCAAGAGTATTTTACATTCTTCTAAGTGTATTTTGAGTTGATTGTTTTCTTCAAGAAAATCATTGTCCTCTAGAGCATCCACAAAAGCATCATTTTCTTCTCTAGATTCAAATTCCATGAGAAGTCTAAGATATTGTTCACATTCTTCCTCACTATCGTATAACCCATGTCGTATAACCCATCACTATCTTCACGAGTATATAACTTTTTTCTAGTGCTAGACCAGTCCCTTATTCAGCTCTTGTTACTTTTCCCCTTTCGCAGATATTTATTTATAAGACACTTGAATGTATCAATGACCAACTCTTCCACAATTAAAACATTTGAAAGGAAGCTTACCTCTGAACCGTCCTGTGCCAAGTTGAAGTTTCTTTACAAAATTTACCTCCTCTTCTTATGAGATATATCCTGATCCTTCTGCTTCTTGTACATCTTTCCCTTTTGTAGAAGCTCTAAAGATGGCTTCTTTGACTTCAGATGGTCCTTCTCTCTACTTCATATAAAGCATCCACAAGTTGGCAAATTTAAATAAAGAAGATTTCTCAAGATCCTCTTTTCTTCAAGAGCAGAAAATTTCGACTCAACCTTGGCTGCTAGATATCTTAGAAAATTTTCTCAACCAAAGTAGATTCGGTTATTGTTTCTCCCAGATTTCTCATACGATTTACAACATCATCAAGATGTAAAAAGAAAATTGCAATACTTTCATCACTATGCATCTTTAAATTTTCATATTCAATTCTGAGAGTTTGGAGTTTTTCACTTTTTACCTTTGCATCACCTTCATAACTTAGAATGATTTTGTCCCACATTTCCTTCGCTATATTTAGCTGCATAACTTTGACAAATTCAAATTCAATCAGACTTCCCGTTATAGCATTGATCGCCTTTGCATTTGATTCATAATTCTTCTTTTCAGTCGGATCTATTGGTATTGTAGCTGGATATTGATATCCTTGTTGAAAAATGGCCCATACATCTGTTCCCATAGACTGAAGATAGGATCTCATCCTTGTTTTCCATAAGATTAAATTGCTTCCATTAAAGAGGGGACGCTTGATAGATGCTGTTCCATCTTGATTGCTCATCTTTCTTGATATTCCTTCTAGCGACTAAGCTTTTTCAGAAGGACCTGCTCTAATACCAATTGTTGGGAAAGATAATGAGAGGGGGGGGTGAATCAGTATCTTGATTTGTCAATCAACTTTTTAGTTTTCTTTTCTCAAAAACCCATATGCTAATTTACAGAACAGAACTAGCGTATATACGCGGATATCCTTAAGGAAACTCGCGTATGCTCAGATCTCTTATTATGTAGATAATTCTTATCTTAGATTATTTCATCATTCACTTATTAGATGTTAATAAGTAGTCAACATGTACAGTAAGAATAGAATAAATCAACACACATACGCATCACACATGAACACCAGGATTTTAGGTGGAAACCCAATTCGGGAGAAAACAACCGCTGCCATCGTCTCAGTCTTCAATATTTATTATAAAGAAAACATCTTACAACTGTGTACTGGCGCAGAATCATACCAGCATGTAGGCACCCACCTGCAGAAGGCTACAACTTTCTCTCATTTACCAGCCTCTCCTGGAAGGGAGCTACAACCCCCTGCTCTCGTTTACCAGCCTCTCTTGGAAGGGAGCTACTACCCCCTGATCTCGTTTACCAGCTATCACTGGAAGGGAGCTACTACCCCCTTACTGAAGGCATCGACCCTCAGCACCACTGCAGACCACGTTTCATCAATTTTTAAACTGGATCAAACAGCTTCAACTCAACCTTTCATTTTTCAACAAACATACTTTGCCCAATGCTTCAAACTGAACAGTGAAACCACTATAACGAGAATATCAGAGATTACCCAGACTTCAGAATAGATATGCAGAAACACATTCAACCATGAGCAACCTTTAGTTCAAATTCCATATGCGCTTTTATTTAAACAGACCCGTGTATATACACGCTTTTCATTAGACTAACCTGCGTATACATCTGTGCATTTTTCAGTAAACCCTAGCTTCCCATACGTGCTTTTTCCACAACAAACTCGCGTATAGATCTGTAAATGAAAGATTTGCAAAACAGACCAGATCTATAAGCTTACCCAGATTTTCCAGATCTTCACCAGTTCTTCTTCTGCAGATCATCTTAGAGATTCATCATCATCAGATCTAAGGATTTAGAAACATCCATGGGTGCATCATAGATTCAGATTTATCAATCAAGAACAAAGTTCAATCATGCAAATATACTTCAAAGTGAAGTATTCATTCAATACCCAGACACATGCACACCCTTGCACAATGATCTTCTTCTCCTTATATAGGTTTAGCCTTTATCAATACCATGAGTCAAAACCACACCACTTCCGATGGTATTCCTGGACGGGACCAAATAGATAATCAAGCGCTCAAGACAATGGGTCAATACCATGGTAACATCCCTTGGTATTCTAAATTTGGAGCGCAAAAGGGCATACGCGACTTGGCACGTAATTTTCCACGTGCATACACTACTTCGCCTTAAAAAACCTGCGTATGCTTTGTGACACATCATATTTATCATTTTTCTGTCACTTCCTTTCTTTTGTTCCTTCTAAGTTGATCTATAGATACATCATCTTTCCTTTTAACACACCGATACATCATCCTTACATATTTAACACATAGGTTTCTTATCATAGGCAACTCATCAAGAACAACTTCATCAAATAGGTTGCCATCAAGGACAACACATTGCATCATATCGCCGATAGGCTTATTTCATCAAGTAGGTTATTTCTCTTTATGCAAGGGAAAATTTAATCAAGGCTTGTTGTACATATAGAAGAAGAATTGCATGTGTTGTGTAAATAGAGTCACAAAGGACAATAATGTTGAATAGTTACAAATATTTTCAACTATCATACCAAGGATCCATTAGCTTCTTGGAAAATTCAGGTACTACAGTTTCTTTGTTGTTTCTCTTATAATACTTTGCATATTATTATTTTCAAATTTCTTAATTTTCAAAATTTTTACTACAA